>PVIH01004478.1:49566-139678 GCA_004025045.1 Sigmodon hispidus
ATAAGCATGGCTTATCAAGGGTAGAAATACAAATAAGATTGCTACACATATATTTTCTTTGTGTTCAGCTTTCCCTATATATCCTTATTCAAGGTCTCTTCCCCCTCCCAACACATCTGGTCATTTTTCTTCTCTGCAACTGCCCATCTCCTCCCTGGGCAGGGAGCAGACAGTCCTATGGTCCCACTGACCCAATAATACTATGGATTTTTATTTATTTACCTATAGTAGGGTATCCTAGTTGCTTCTAAACTTGGGCAATTATAGAGGCAGTGACTGTGAAGGTTTTTTTGTGGATGTAAATCTTCATCTTTGGTGGGTTGAGACCCTGATGTATAAATGCTGGACCATATGGGAGGAGTATGCTTACATTTGTAAGTGGCCTCCAACTGTCTTCCGCAGGGACTGTGTGATTTGCACCATTAGTGAATCAGAGTCCCAGGGGCAGCACATCCTCTTCTTCAGTGTTGTCAGTGTTTCAACTATTCTCACAGGTGTGATATCCCAACAGGTGTGCCACTAGACAGGTGTGCCATCACAACAGGTGTGCCATCCTAACACCTGATGGCATATGAAATCGAATGCTGCTTCACATGTTTGTTTTTTGTGTGTGTCTTTGGTGAGGTGTTTATATTTTTTGCCCATTTTTAATTGTCCATTTTGTTTGTGTGTGTGCACATGTGAGTGTGGTACATCACATATATGTGTGAATGAATATACCTCTGTGCACATGCTAGCAGGGCCAGAGAATCATGCTGGATTGTATCCTGTTACATAATTCTCTGCCACAGTCCCTTGAGACAGAATCTCTTTTGAAGACTCTAAGTTGGCAGCCAGCAGCCCCAGAGATCATCCTGTTTCAGCCTCACAGCACTGTAGTTATAGGCAAGTGCAGCCACATCTGGCTTTTCATGTGAGTGCTGTGCATCAAACCCAGGTGCACAGCAGTTGCTTTTATCCATAGAGCCACCTTTCTGGCCCTGAGTGTCTCTGGCCCTGAGTGTTTTCTTTTTCTTTCTTTCTTTTTTTTTTTTTTTAAAGTACATATTTTGGATGCCAAACCTCTTCTCAATTTGTCTCTTAAAGGTATGTTCTCTGCTCTGTGTCCTCTTCTCATTTGGTTGCATCTCCTACGTGTTCTGACTTCATGTCTTACAGGCAGCATAGTGTGGTGCTCACATGTTCAGATTTGGGAGACGTTTTGAGCTCAGGCACTTAATAAGACTATTCTGACTCAGTTTTCTCATATGTGAAATGGAAACAGCCGTGACATCCTATTGTTCTAGGATGTAGCGAATAATTCTTAGTCATTATCATTGGTATCGTGCATTTTTGCATAATTTAGGTCCAACCACAAATTCACTCTCATTTTCTACCCATTTCCTCTACTCCATCTGAACTCACCACCTTCATCCTGCCTCAGGGTCCTGGTTGTTCTCTGTTTCTCTCCTAAAGTGCTTCTCTCCCAAGGTGCTCTTGGCTTGCTCCCCCAGTCACCTATATTTTGTAAGAGATGGGATTCATTGATGCTCCTCCCAGAGAGAGGTGGCCAATGAATAAACTACAAGATGTGGAGGACAGATTCCATGAGACAAATCAGGAGAGGAGGCTGTAGGTTCAGAGAATACTTCTATAGTGTTCACGGGGCGTGGCAAGTCTCAGGGGTGCCACAGGGAGTCTATTGCCTTCTAACTGTCAGGAATACCCAGGCCCAAGCATGTGTGGAAAAATGGAAGATCTGCAAGAATGGAAGACACCATGAAGACAGAAGCCGAGAGAGCCCTGTGGTACCCACTTGTCTAGTTAGGGTTTATATTGCTGTAAGAAAACACCATGGAGAAACTTGTTTCAGTTTACATTTCCACAGCACAGTGTATCAATGAGGGAAGTCATGGCAGCATCTTGGGGGCAGGACCTCAAGCAGAGCTCATGGAGGGCTGCTTACCAGCTTGCTTCCTATGGTTTGCTTTGCCTGTTTTCTTATAGCAGCGAAGAACCACCACTCCATGGTTATAGGTGTCACCACCCACTATGAGCTGGGTCTTCCCACATCAATCAGAAAGTGCCATAAAGGCTTGTTGATCCTATGGAAGCATTTTTCTCAATGAAGATCGCCTGTTTCCAGGTGACCCAAGCTGTGCCAAGCTGACATAAAAACTAGCGGCACACTAGTCATTAGAGACAGATGTTTGGGAAGAAGCTCTTTGACACCTGCTGCCTCTTTTTACTCTGTAGTCATCAAGGCTACAGAGGTGAGACCTTATGCTAGCCCCTAGTGATGGAGGCTTAGTCAGGAAATTGAGTACATGAGTCAGCTTATAATCATTAAATATAGAAAGTGATGCTTTTCTCACCTCTGACTTTGGACTTAGGAATTACACAGAAAATACATAAATTTCTAAGCATGTCTTTGTCTGTGGTGATGCAGAAGGAATCTAGTTTTTATAGGTTCTTTCTTTCCAACCTGCTCTTCCCTTCTGAATGTGCCCTCCTTGACTTTGCCTAACCTTTGGAAACTGGAAGTGAGATCCTTTTCGGATCCTCGCACACTTTGAAGTTCTTCTCTGTTGTCCACAGACCTGGTCACCTCTGACCATGAGTTGAATAGTCATTCAGGGCAGTCATCTCTGGTTCTATTTTGGATTTGTGGCTGGTATTCTTCTCCTGGTTCTTTACAGCTGCATATCTGTGGCCATTTCATTGGGGTGAAAGTGACATCTGTTCCTTTCGGCACAGAGCTTTTATCCTCTGGCATCATGTCAATTTGTCCCAGGGAAATTAAGATTCATCCAGCTTTCTTTACTTCCTTTGCCAAGGCTGGGGCAGACCCCTAGCAAGAAGCAAACTTCAAATTTGATGTTTCCAATGAATGAGATTTAGTTCTGTTTCACAGCCCCAGTAATTCGTGTGTTGATTGCCATCCATGTCCAGCCCCTTATAGAGACTGCTACCAAGCTGTTGAAGCCAAAAAACTCTCCCAAAACAGTGGCTTTGGTACATCTTTACAGACAAAATATTTTGTCTTAGAAAACATGTCAAGAGGGAAAGTGGATACCATTATATTTAGAGCATGAAACAAATGTACTGTTTTGGTGTTTGGGTAGACAAACACTTTCAAAAACACATTCAGACTACTCTACTTTCTGACTGGAAGTGTTATCACATCACAAACATTAACTGTTTTCTGTTGAGTACTGTGTGTATGTGTGCATTCAGTTGTTTGACTATAGAGAAAAGAATCTGATAGAATTCACAAGATTAACAAGTTAGACAAAGATAGATTGAAGGTGAGCCAGAGACCCAGTTGTTAACCTCCACATCACCTCTTATTAACCAGAGTGCTATGTGGTTCTGCAACATCATAGAACATTCCTGATCAACTGTCCTGGGTCAACTTTCCTAGAGTTGGGATTAAAGGTGTGGGTCACTACTCCCTGACCTTCATGGCTTGACTCTGTGGGTGGCTCTGTTCTCTGATGTTCCAGGTTATTTTTATTAGGTATACAGTACATCAAGCTGGCAGAGCTTTCACGGACTTTGCACATCTATCTCTCACCCAGTTTTCTCTCAAATCATCTGCTTTGTTCTTTCAATCCTCTGATGACATATTTTCTGTTCTGGGATGTGTTTTTCTGACTACGTCATGCCTTTCAACTTGTATTTGCTGCTTTACTTTCAGACCTTAGGGGCTGGAAGCAAAGTTTAGTGGTAGAACACTGCATGTATGATGGTTATTCTTGACTGATGATGAGATTTAGAATCACCTTAGAAACAAATCTCTTGGCATGCCCAAGAGGGGTTATCTAGATTAAAGTTAGTTGAAATAGGACAACTCCCCTTGAATGAGGGTAGTGCCATTCTGTGGACAGGTCCTAGACCCAGCAGGAAGGAGAAAGAGAGAGCTCTCTGTTTCTTGACTGAGGACATGATGCGAGCAGCTACCTCATACTCTTGCTGCTGTGATGGACTGTATCCTTGCTCTGTGAGCAGCTGCCTCATGCTCTTGCTGCCATGATGGACTGTATCTTTGCTCTATGAGCCAAAACAGACTGTTCTTCTTTAGGTTGCTTTTGTCAGATACTTTCTCCCAGCAACAGGTAAAGTAACTAATACACTTAGTGTGAATGAAGTCTTGGAAAATAAAAAAGGAAGGGAGGGATGGAAGGAAAGCAGAGGGGAGGAAGGGAAGGAGGGGGAAAGGGGGAGGGAGAAAGGGAGGGAGAGAGACGGGGGCTTTAAAGTTGCATTGGCCTAGAGAGTTGGAAAGGAACACTTCTATAGTACATCACCTAAGACATTAGAAAGTGTTCATGATCCATACTGAGGAGGGTTAGTGATAGAGATGATAGGAAAGAGGATATTTCCTACTCCCAAACCTTCATTGGCACCATGACTGTTAAACATCCAAGTATTGCACAAATTCTATTTGGTATTATAATAAAATCCAAAGCCAGATATTGGGGGAAAGCTGAAGTAGCAGAGAGATCAAACCACAGCTAATTCTCACCCAGCCAACTCCTCAGGGCAAACGGGATAGGTCCTGTCTCCAGGAGCCCTCAGGATCACAGGCAAAGGGGAGACCTTCTGCCTTCTCTTTCCCTCCCTGTCCAGCTACTTCAATTCCTGGGTCAACTTTCCTAGAGCTGGGATTAAAGGTGTGGGTCACAACTCCCTGACCTTCATGGCTTGACTCTGTAGGTGACTCTGTTCTCTGATGTCCCAGGTTATTTTTATTAGGTATACAGTACATCACCACATCCAAGAGAATCTTCCTCCAAAAGACAGTAATACTCTTTTTTAAAAATATTTTTCTCTTTCTTCCTTTGAACAAGAGTCTCATAATTTTTGGTTGATACTTTCACAATTGGAGAGAATAATGGATTTGACATCACAGCAGCCAGATGTGACTTTGTTAAGCCACTTAGATGGAGGGGAGTCACAAGACTTCATATTGAGATCCTGTGACATCTGGGCATGATCATGTCTGGAACAGCTTTCAGAAGGTACAGACCCAGGGAACCCCAATTGGCTGGATTTTGCCCCTGAAGTTAACAGAGGGGAAGTGTAGTCCAGGGGTTAGATATGAAGCTTTAGAGTCACAAAGCTGGGCACAGCTGGTTTCCCGGTTCCCATCTCTCACTAACCTTGCATGACCCAGCAACAAAGAAGTTTACTTTTTAAGGCCACCATTGCCATGTCTACCAAAAGAGGATAAAGTGAGACCCAATCCATTTGGGAGCACATAGCACTTAGCAACTGATCGATACTTAGGACAAGGATGTTCTTACCAGCTTTGTGACTTTACATGTTTCTGCCTTTGTCCGTAGTCTCACAGCCCACAGACATCCATCTGAACTGTTTGGGGATTCAGAATGCTGTACAAATGAGAAGCAAATGTGGTGATAAGCCCGTACCCACTGTATCCCATGTATCCTTTACCCAGGCCTCATGATCATCTCATTTCTACAGTGACATATATGAAGGTACCCATGAGTGGGAAGATGTTTAGTCAGCTTTACATCAGCCCGGGTCAGATTTTACTGCCAAACAAGATTTTGCCAAACTTGATGAGAAACTAAAATGGCTCCCCGAACAGCTTGGAATCCCGAGCCATCACTAACAACCTCCAATTCTGTTTGAGTATTGCTTCTACCAGTGCTTTACGATGCTTCCTCATGCCTGTTGCCTTTCATTTTCGGGGTGTCCTCTGGAGTCTGGGTGTTCTCAGCTCTGCCTCCATTGCTCTTCACCTCTGGGCTTCCCTGATTTCTTCTGGAGTTCACACCCAATTGGAATAAGCCCTTTGCCCCTTTCCTTGTTTCTCCCATTAAATTATTTTCCCACCATTTTCCACTCTTTCTCCCAAATCCCAGACCACTTTGCTTCGCAGTGAGAGCTCCTGACTTCCATCTTGTGGCAGACTCTTTCTTTCTTTCTTTCTTTCTTTCTTTCTTTCTTTCTTTCTTTCTTTCTTTCTTTTGCTTAATTCTGGTGAGCCAGGGCTCCTGGGCACAATGACACCATCTTTGTCATTTCATTCCTTATTTTCTCCAGATCCCTCCTTGTCCATGATTTCTTTTAACAGTACCAAAAACACCATTCTGATAAAGCCAATGACATCTTTATCGGGCACTTCCTATGTATCAACCACCTGACACAATAGTTTAACATTCTCTTTCAGCACACCACAAAGCCAAGTATGGATTCTCTTAATTCTTTGGTTTGGAGATAAAGCAACTCATTCACTTTTGCATAGTCAGTCAGCAGCAGAAATGGAATCAAAATCCTGTCACACTCAGTCTTTGCACTGAGCTCTAAACTAATGTCAGAACTGACGACTTCAAGTCTTCTACTTTTATTTCCTCCATTGTAATGGGTATCAGAAGTTGTTTTAGTTACTGCTCTGGTACTCTGATGAACTACCATGACCAAGGCAACTTATAAAGGAAGCATTTAAGTAGGAGCTTGCTTATAGTTTCAGAGGGTGAGTCCTTGGCTATCTTGGTGCGGAACATGGCAGCAGGCAGGCATAGTGCTGGAGCAGAGGCTGAGGGCTCACATCTGATCTTTTTCTTAGAGACATTCTATTTCTGCTAATGATTCTAGTCTTTATTCATTTATCTCTGGAAAATTGCTGGAAATTTCCTTTCTTTTCCCCTGGGAATTACAGCAAAAGTTCCAGGAAAGATTCATGTGTTCTGGAATAATCCTTCTGAACACCATGATCTCATTGTTAATAAAAAGCTGATTGACAAATAGCTAGGCAAGATTTGGGGGGTAGAGAGAATGCTGGGAAGAAAGGCAGAGTCGGAGAAATCTCAAGCCAGACACAGAAGAAGCAACATGAGAAGTTCACAGATGTGGTAAACAGGCCTTGGGGAAGTATATAGATTAATAGAAATGGGTTAATTTAAGTTGTAAGAGCTGACTAGAGATAAGCCTAAGCTATTGGCTGAACTTTATAATTAAAAATAAGTTTCTGTGTAGTTTTTTGGGAACTGGCAGTCCCGACAAAAAGACACCTATATTCATGTACTAGGATGGAATCACATGTCCATCAAATTATTCCCCATATCTAGCATAGTGAAGTGTTCTGAGTAGCCAGATCTAGGTAACATGTCTAGTTCATTTCTTGAGTTATAAGACACCATTGCCTGTGGTACATATAGTATAAACAGAGATTGACTGAGTTAGGGTCTTCATTGCTGCAATAAAACACCATGATCAAAAGTCAAGTTGGGGAGGAAAAGGTTTATTTAGTTTACATTTCTACATTACTGCTCATCATTGAGGGAAGCCAGGACAGGAACTCAAACAGGGTAGGAACCTGGAGGCAGGAGCTGATACAAAGGCCATGGAGGGGTGCTGCTTACTGACTTGCTCTTTATGGCTTGCTCAGACTGCTTTCTTATAGAGCTCAGGACCACCATCCAAGGGATGGTACCGTCCACATGGACTCTGCCCTCCCTCATTACTCACTAATCAAGAGAATGCTTTATTGTGGTAGGAATGCTTGTCTATATTCTGTGAATATCATTCTGTAAATAAAGGAACTGTTTTGGCCTGTGTGGGGTATCATAGAAGTAGGCAGGAAATCAGAGACAGGTAGAGGAGGATGGAGTTAAGAGAGACTGCACCCAGCCGCCAAAGAAGCATGCAGGAATACAGGTGAGCTATGAGTCATGGGCCACATTGCAGAACAGATAGATTAATGAAAATGGGTTGAATTGAGATGAAAGAGCTAGCTAGCAATGTGCCTGAGACATAGGTCAAACAAGATAAAATTAATATAAGCATCTGAGTCATTTTTTTCAGGGGGAAAGTGGTCGTGGGCAGGTCAAACCTCTGGCCTGGATGGAGCCAGAAATATCGCATAACACTTTATAGGCTTGCCTCCAGTCAGTCCTACAGAGGAATTTTCTTAATTGAGATTCCCTTCTCCCAAATGACTTCAGTTTGTGTGAAATTGGCATAAAACTATCCAACACAAGCACTGTCTTCCCAGAAAAAGCCAGGGTGATCTTTCCAAAAGAAAAATATGTCAGGCAGACAAAGCAAGGTATGGTTTGCTGAGTGGAGCCAGTGAGTGGGAAGAGGAAGGTACAGCAGTCAGTGCCTGGTGAGCACATTAACAGTGAACACCAGGAACATCTTTGTTCCAGCTGAGGAAATCCCCATAAACAAAGAGAGCGAGCTCCAGACAGGTTGAGTGTGCACTGGCCATGATTTGCCTATTGTATAGTTTCGCTGTGGGGCTCTACTTACTTAAGATGAATCTTGAAGGATCCAGGAACGTTCTGGTACAGAAACATGCTTTCCTTATGGCCCTTTTATAGCTCTCAATCCCTCTGAAACTGAAGCAGCACTCAACTTGCTCATCTCTGCCAAAGGGTCCCCACCCAGAGAAGGTGGCTCCTTCCTCCCCACCCCACAAGGCTTACTCTCTCCTCTGTCCATGGACCTTGCTACCCTCCTCAGAGAGCGCCTTTCTATCAGTGAAGTTGTAAAACAGCCAGGACGCCCATCAGTACTCACTTCCGGGCAAAGTGACTTCTGCCCAGTGAGGCCTAGAGTTCATCTATCTCTCCCTGAGTCAACGAGATTTCATCTGTAGACCTTTTGGCTATGTCCCTCCAGAGAGAAGTAACTGCCTTTAAGTAATTGCTGAAGGAAGCATAAACCAGGGAAATTTGATTTGAGCATGCAATTTGAATCAGGAAATGCTCATATAAATAACCAAAGCAGCTGAATGCGGCAGATTTGTAGTTTAAAGATTATTATTTTTTTAATCTCAGGGTCTTTAGAACTGAATTCTGCTGCAGCATCTCATATCACCCTAGGCCCTGTACTTTGTGTCCAAGTTTAGTGGGTCACTGAAGGCTGGCCTGTTAACTGACAGACTGGTGTTTGATAAGTTGAAGTTATATATATTCAGAAAGAATAAAAATATGCTTAAGCCAGCATTCTAGCATAGCCTTTTAGAGAACAATTTCAAACCACAGGGGAGTTTGGCCTCATTTAGTTCAACTTTACCATCAAGAGACTTGGAAGTCAGAGAGGGTCTATTACTTCCCTTTCCAGTTGCTGTCGGTGGCTCCAGGGGATCATCCCATCATGATGAAGAGATTATCCGGAGGCTTGCTGGTCACATTGCATCTTCACTCAGGGAACAGGAAGTAGGACTAGGCTAAACAGCCTCAGGACCCACTCCCATAATCCATGTCCTCCAGGGAGACTTCTTCACTCCCTGAAATTTCTATAGCCCTCTGAAACAAGAGCGTCAGTTGGGCGCCAAGGGCTCAGACATATAGGCCTGTGGGGAACATTTCACAACCGTACTACAAGAGACTTTGGGACAGTCATATGTTTTTGTTGTAGCAACAACCTGCTCCAGGTACAGGGCTGGCTCCCTGCTTGCTTACTTGAGACCTGCAGATGGCCCATAGCTCACAGTCTTTTAAAGGAGACACTGCCCTCTGGAAAATGAAGCTCTTCTGACTGATGACAAAAACATAAAAGTGAACAACCCACCTACATTCTGAGCTCCAGTTTGGACACAGGCTGAGTGGTCCCAAGACTATAATTCTCAATCATAATATACATTATCTACTGGGGAGCCCATCAGGGATAGGCAGAATCTTCTTTGTGAACTAATAACATAGGAAGTTTCACCTGTGTTGTCAGAATTACAAGTGTGGAAACTGAGGGAATCATTGAAGCGTCCTGGATTCACTTATTTTATGGCGCTGCCTGTGATGATTGAGGGAAATTTATGCAGTAATAAAAGTTCATGTTGGTTGTCCGTGCTTGTTGATCCAATAATCAACTGCATCTTCTTCAGCATACCTTTGGAATACATAGCTACTTTTCTGGCTGTGTTTTACTTCTTCTATTTTCTACTTCAAGTCTCTTTTCCTTCAACCACTTCTGTGTCAAGACAAACCTTACCTCGGCCCTAGCCTACAGGGATGCTACTTAACTAGACTAACTTGAGAACTACCCAGGAGATCAGTGAGGCACATCTCTGGGTGCATCTGCCATGGCGTTTCATGTTTAGCACATGCAGGGTCCAAGTTAAGGAAAGTCTAATCCATCAATGACCTCAAGATCTAAGTAGATAGTTGGTAGGTGGTAGAACTCTGGGGGGTGGGGCCTGGTTGAAGCAGTGCCCTCCATAGGTTATAAATTGCCTACTCTTTTTCTGTTACTACTACTTGGCCCTGACATGAGCTGCTTCTCATATCCTCCTTCTGTGATTGGATGAAACTTTCAAAACTGTGAGCCAGAATCAGCTTTTTCTTCTTTTGCTTTTCTTGGTTTTAGTCGCAGCTACACAGATGCCTGATATAGTACTTGGTTGCCTAAACTCCCACAAATTATAAGGCTAGGTCATTTTTTCCACCTTCACTGAAGCAGGGGCTTCTTGTCTAGTCATTCAAGGCTAGTGCCTATCTTCAGATCATCCTGGTTAGTATGGAAGCAGAGTGTGGCCCATGCTTCCATCTCTGCTGGGACTCAGAAGCAGGAAATAGCTAAGTAGGAACTGATTTCAGGTCTCAGAAGGAAGAGAAGAAAGAAATTGAGCATCAGATGTGGTCACTTCATGTGTGGAAAGATGAAGGAGGACATTCATCTCCCATGAGGACTCAGTGTCTTGGTGGGTTCCTTTTCTCTCAGCATGAAGATGGACTCAGAAGCATCATTTCCCATTTCTTCTACTTCAGTCCTAAGACTTCCTTATGACTTTAAAAATGGAGCCTTTACTCTTGGACACAGGGGAGCTGACTCTTCTCTTGTTTTCTTTGAGATCTGAGAGTCTTCTGGTTATCTGTCTTCTGTTATCCTATTAATGAGGAAAAGATCATATGGAAATTATCTAAAAGTTCCTCCTTTCAGAAACTCTGTGGAGGAGATGGAGACATAAGGAATTTTGAGACCTCAAAGCTCCAGTCTGAAAATGGCAGGCGGATGTCAAAGAGTTCCAAGTAGAGAAGCAGCAGGACCTGGTTTGACATTTTCAAAGGTTTCCTCTGAGGCTAGAGAGATGGCTCAGTAATTAAGGGCACTGGCTGCTCTTCCAGAAGAGACAGGCTTGATTCCCAGCACCCAGATGGTGGCTCACATCCCTTTGTAACTCTACTCTCAGAGAACCCAATGCTGTCTTCTGGCCTCCAAGGGTACCAGGCACAAGGAACAAAGATACACATAGGCAAAACACTCATGCAAATAAATACTAATGAAATAATTTTAAAAATGGTTAGAAGATCATCCTGAGCTAAGTGTGTTGGTTTATCCAGCACTTGGGAGGTTTGAAGCAGGTGAACAATCATAAATTTGAGGTCAATTCAGGCCACATAATGGGCCAGCCTGGGCTACAGAGTAAGACTTTGTACAACAAGGTTGCTGTACCTATTGCCACTAGAAGGGGGTACAGATGTATAAAGCCCTGTTTTTACTTCCCTTGGTAATAATCAAGGCAAAAGCTGGATCCAGGTGCCATGTGTCTGCAGAGTGGGAGAAAGAGTCAAGAGATAATTCTATTAGACAACCAACAGGGCCTGATTTACTGGAGGTGGCATCTAAGGAGAGATCAAGGTGGCTTCTAGATGCAGGATGGCTCTATATGAGAGCAGATGAGGGTACATAAAGGCCACAATGGGGTAGGAGGAACATGGGTGCCACTACAGTTCTGTAGAGATGTAAGTCTGAAATGCCTTTTAGAGAATGTCAATTTCATGAATCAGCTTCACAGGCTGAGTGGTGCCCAGGTAGCTGGTACAGCATTCTTCCTGATGTATCCATGATGGTGATCTTGGAAGGGGTTACCATTTGGATATGATAGATACATAGATGATGAGAGAGAGAGACAAAGGGAGGCGGAGAATGTCCTCACTGGTATCAGTGGGTATCATTCAATCCACATGAAGAGTAGGATAGGGAAGGATAACCTGGGTTAGTTTGAGTGAAGACATTTACCTTTTCATGCTTTCAGAAGGTAACACTGAAGTTTTGTGGGCCCTTAAATTTATAATGTGATGATACATGTCTCTGGTCCTCAAATATTTAAGCTTCTATTGAAATGATGCTAGCAGCAGCTTTCCTGGGTCTTTATCTTAGAAATGGTAGATGGTGAGACTTCTTAACCCCCATAGCCAGGTAAGACTATCTGTGTCATAAATATCTGTCCCTCTCTCTCCTTCCCTCCCTCACCCTGCCTCCCTTTGTCTCTCTCTCATCATCTGTGTATCTATCATACGAATCAATCATCTACCCACCTTTATTTATCATCTACATATGTATCATTTATATATATTTATATATACATGTCACATATCTATGAATCTATAATATATAAGCTACCTATTAATATCTATCATCTATCAATAGATCATCTGCATATGTGTATAGGCTTATACACATGTACCTATCATCTACCAATTGTTACCTGTGAATATGTATGTATGTGTCCATTTGCCAGTCTATCTATCTTCTTTGTTCTATTTTTCTGGAGAACCCTGCTAATATAGAAGGCAAAGCATCTGTCTTCCACTAGACTGTGCTATATCGCTAATGTTGAGCATGTGTTCAACACACATCAGGTGCCCAAAAGTATTCATTGGACGGAGGAGAATTGAAACAGTGTGCTTAAAAGCTAAGGATGACTAATGGCTTCCAGAACATCAGACAACCCAGAGTACCCAGCAGTGGCTAATTAAACCGTTCCCATCTGATGTCCAAAATATTGTATGCTAGAGACCCTCCTTCGTTTTCCATTAATTGAACAGGCCCTGTCTTTTTGCCTCTTGTAGCCCATTGTTCCTTAGATGTAATTAGCCCTTGCATTTTGACAGTAAACGAGGTTCCAGTACTTTGATAAATGACTTGTTTCTGAGAAGGGAGTACTTGTGAATACAAACCCAGTCGACTCCTCTTTCCCTCCCATCTCCTCCTTGTCTACCTTGCACCGTCCTTGGCTATGCACTCACCTTCAGGAACGCCATGCTTCTTAGAAAAGGATAACGCCTCAGAAAGAGTGGTTATCATCTGCTGAACACCCGGGCAGGCAGGTCTGTGGTGTGGAGGAGAGAAATCCTGGAAAGCAGTTTTTAAGAGGTTCAATGTTCTGGCTGAGTAAAGTGAATTATGTTCCTAGAGATGAAAGGGGTTGTGAAACCCCACAGTTGCTGGGATGAGATTTCAATGCACTCAGTGCTCTGTCTTCACCTCGAGTCTGTCTCTTACTATGACAGTGAGTGGCTGGTCCTTACTGTGGAGCCTGGCATGCCCCATTTACTCGTGGGGCAATAGTATTGACTCTCTCCCTCTCTTAGCAAGGAAAACACATTCTCGTTGTTTTTGGCTTCTCATCTCATATGATTTCCGTCTTTCATTAGCTAACAGGGTAGGCCTTGGTATTTGTCTTCTGTATCTAACAGGTGGTGCTTGTGCTTGCATAGCTGAGAACCCAAATCTGGCATCTGACCTCCTGTGTGCTCCCTTATTTTTCCTACAGCTTTCTCTTGGGTATGTGGATGGTGCTTGCTCACTAATAGGCTCACTTTCACAGCTGGAGTCTCGTTTGACCTCTGCACCAGGTTGACTTGCCATGTCCTTTTAGGGCTTGTGTTAAAGGACAGATGTTCTAAACAGATTGGGCTTGCTTCTCTTGTCCCTTCACAGAGAGGGGAGCTATCAGTTTGATCTTGAGCCCGTTAGGATGTCTGCTAACAACAACAACAACAAAAAAAGCCAGAGGATAGTAAGTGTTAGAGAGGAGGCAGGGAGGCTGCAGCTCCCTGTGCACAGCTGGTGGGAATAGAAAATGGTGTAACTGCCATGTTAAGCAGTCAGGAGTTTCCACAAGAAATTAATGCGATCCAGCAATTTCCTTCTGAATCTGTGGCCACAACAATTTTAAAGCTAGACTTCAAGGGAATGTGGAGATTTCTCTCTGCTGTAACAGGAAGGTATTTGGAAGGGACTGGAGGAAGGAAAGAGAGAAAGAAAAATGATGTAATTCTATTTTAATTAAAAACATTTAGAAAGGTAAACAAAGAAGAAGCTGTTGTGCATAATGGAGTACTATTCAGCCATAAAAATGCTCACTGCAGAACTCTTCATGACAGTTAAACAAGAAGCCAACAGGTAAGTGAACTAAGGATTGTGGCATTTTTCCCTTTGCTGTAAAGAAAGATTTTTTTTTAATCCTAGAAAAACACAACTATGTGCAATACAGAGATCTACAGTGAGGAGCCCAGGCCCATTGGATACAACTATATCACAGCTCCTGCATCCATGACTCAGGGGACATTGACGCAGAGGCAGCAGAAAGGTGACAAGAACCAGAATATCAGGAAGTCTGCTATGAAAGTTTCTCCCAGAAATGACTGTATTAACAAGACCAGAACAATGGCCATGTCAATGGATAATTTAACATGGAAGGCGGAAAATTTGCAGAGTCCTTGCCCTAGACAAAGAACTACAGGCAGCAATGACTGATGTGAGAAGGAAAATTGGTCTTTCCCAGGGATGAGCTCTCTTATTGGTTGTTTAATGCAGAGTGGTTAACCCTGAAAGCATACACACATACACAACAAAAATTAACCCACATATATGTGCATACATATATACATATATAATTTGTGCACACCTTGATGCATAAAAATGTATGAATGTGACAATAATAGAGGGTATCAACTTGAGAGTTGATGGGCATGGAAGGGGCTAGAGAGGGGTAGCTGGAAGGGGATGGAGGGAGAAAAAATGATGTAATTCTATTTCAATTGAAAATATTTAAATAGGTAAACAAAAGAAGAAGTTGTGGTGTATAATGGAGTGTTATTCAGCCATGAAAACAAGATCATGCCATTTGTGAGAAAATGGATATAATCTGAGGTCCATGTTAAGTGAGGTCCCTAATCCTGTCAGAGAGAGACAAGGACTATGTGTGTGTGTGTTTTTTTTTCTTTGTGTGGAAATCAGAATAGTAAAAATTAGCAAGATAACCTCAAAATATTAGGGAGACCTCCAGAAAAAAATAAGGAAGTTTGAGGTGGTGTAGGGCAGAGAGAGAAGAACAAAGGTTAGTTCCAGAAGTGGATACCATTCAAATACATATCCTGTCTAGCCACACCACACTGAATCCAACTAATACATGTAATTGATAGGTATTAGTAGTTATAATATATAGTAGCACAAATTTGGGTTGGAAGAGAAAACTCTGGGCCAAATATCGGGGGAAGACTGAAATATCGGAGAGAAGAAGCACCACAGTCAATCCTCACCAAACTGTCTTGCAACTTCCTCAGCCTCACTCCTGGTCTCTTCTGCCTGTCCCTTCTGCTTCTACTGGGTTTCTACAAGCCCTTATATACCCTATCCCATCCAGGTGAGGATTAAAGGAGTGTAGCTTTGAACTCACAGAAACAGAAGAAGTTCTGTCTCTGGAGTTACGGGATTAAGGGTGTAGGTTACCACTCCTGGCTTTTCCTGTGCTGGGATTAAAGGTGTGTGTGATTGACACTCAGCTGTTTATCATTGTACTTAAGGATCAAGAATTTCCTGAGCTGTCTGTCTAGGATTTGACTATGTGCTGCCTTTGATATTTTAGGATTTATTAAATATCTAACAAATATCTACAATAATAAATATAAAAAAGAGGAAATCATGGTCAGTGCAGATAATGAAATATATTCTTTAGTCTTAAAAAGCATTTTGTCACATGATGCAACATAAGCCAGCCTCAAGAACAAAATGTTAAGAAAAAAAGAAGCCAATCACCAGAGGACAGAAGTGATCAGATTCTTCAATACAAGAACTATAAATATGCTTACCAGAGACAGTGGAGAAGAAAATTACTATGTGTGCTGGTTAGCTTTATTTGCCGGCATGAAACAACCTAGAATCAGCTAGTGAGGAATTGTCTACATTGGATTAGCCTGTAGATATGTCTGTAGGAGATTATCTTGATTACAACAGTTGATGTGGGAAGACCCAGTCCACTATGGGCAGCTCTGTTCCCTAGGCAGGAAGAGAGTCTAGAACTGTGTAAGAACAGAGAACTAGAACTGATCAGCAAGCAAGTGAGCATTTATGCTTTCATTTCTCGGTTGCTGACTGTGAGTGTGATGTGGCCAACTATCTCAAGTTCCTGCCACTGATGCTCAGCCACAGTGATGGTCTGGGATTTTAAGCTGAAATAAACCCCTTCTCCCCCATGTTGCTTTTTGTCGGGCGAAATTAAAGCTGGAACAGTATTTGATGAATAGAAGTTCAGTGATGTTGTGCAGTAATGTGACATATGTAACACTGCTGAATCGTGCATGTAAAGGTGGCAAAGAAGATATCTTACTTACTTTCCTGTTGTTATGACAAAATACACCAGAAGAAGATAATTCAAGGGCGGTAGGGTGTGTTTGGGCTCAAACTTAAAGAGTACAGTCCCTCCCATTGGAAAAGGCATGGTGACAGCAGCTGGTCACATTGCATCTGGAGTCAGGAAGTAGAGAGTAATTAAATAAATTCTGCTCACTTCTTCTTTTCATGCAGCTTGGGATCCTAGCCCAGGAAAAGGTTCCACTTCCAGTAGGCATGCATTTCCACCACAATGAATCAAATTAGGATACAAAATCATGTGTGTTGTTGGATATTCATCTCCCAGGTGTCTCCAGAATTTATCAAGTTGACAACAGATTAACCATCACGGTCCAAAATGTAAATGTTATGTAGCATTTATAACCATTATCACCACCACCACCATCACACCACCACAAATGGCAAACCAAACATGAAACCTATCTACGGCAGACTTACTATTTGAATCTGTGTCTTTAGGATCCAATTAGGCTTGAGTTTCCTGAGAGACAATATTATCTACATTTTCTTGCTCAGAATGTGTCTTTCTGTCTCAGACTGTGTTTTCTGTCCATAGCAATTTTGAGAGATGAAAGAATGTCAGGGATTACCTCTTCTAAATTGCTTTGGCCCCTTCAGGGTGGAGACTTCACAAAGTTTATGAGATACTCAGCGGGGAATTATCAGTTCCTCATGGAGAACTGAGGACTCTGCATGAATCCTAGAGTGTTCAAAGTCACCCAAGGTGTCAGTGATGTATAGGAGACTAGATCTTAGGAATTCCTTTGCTTCATCCTCTCAGTGATGTTGGTGACATGGGACATTTTAAAAGCTTGAAATCACAGAAAGGGTTAGAAAACTTGAACATCTTCTTGATTTTTATTATCTTGCCTGATAACTTTCCTAGAACACCCAAGTGAAATTCCATCAAGTTTTCCAGCCCTGACCCCTGATTTTAGTGTCCATCTGTGACCTCAGATTCAAACTCTCTTGCGACCTGACTGATGTGTGACACATGTATACTCTCCAAGCCATGGGGCCGCTGAGCCCTAGCCTTCCCCAGCACTTGAATTTACTTTTTCATGCTTGAACTCCGGAGGCCTCCAAGGGCTTCTGCCTTAATTAAAATTTAAATTCACAAATCATTTCTTAAGCTGTCTCCTAGGTAGTCAAATAATCACAGTCATTAGTGGGTGGTCGGGGTTACTTTAGCATTAATGCTTTTGGAGAGCAATAGATGCATCAGTGGGTACTGCTGCCTTCTAACCAATCCTTCTGCACAGACTTTCCCAGAGGACACCACTTAAACACAGCTGCCTTCTGTTGTAATGAAGAGCGCTACATTCTCAGTTCAGAACACACAGTCTCTGCTGCGCCATGTCTCTTCATGTCATTCTCTCTTGATGCTTACCTATGACCCCAGAGGCATGCTGGTTTGAGGATTGGCAATGAGGACTTGAGCAGAACAGAGACACCCCACCAGGAAGACATTAGGGTTCACCCCTGGGCTTTGATATTTGATGGACTTTAGTATAGCTATTAGTCTACTTATTACTCCTTGGAACTTTTGGATTGCCCCCATAGCTGTCTCTCCTTAGCCCAAGGATTCTTGACCATGTTACGATTGATATTTAAGTGTGGGCAACTCTTTGAGGGCATGGTGGCTAGCTTAACACAACTGAGAACTACCTGGGAAGAGTGTTTCTATGGGGAGCGGTTGTCTAGACTGGGTTGATCCATGAGTATGTTTATGAGGGATTGTCCTGATTGTGTTAATTGATGTAAAAGACTCACTGTGAGTAACACCATTCCCTAGGCTGGGTCCTGAACTAGTTAGCAGAGGGCAGGACGGTTCTTCTGCTCTTATGACCTCTAGGCCAGCTCTCTCATTCTTCACAGGCAGCCGGGGGTGGGGCTCTCCCCCACCCATGTTACCATATGACAGATGAGGGGTGGTATCAGATCTCTCAAGTTCACATTCTTGGAGCTGGTTCATCTGTACCTCTGTCATCTGTGCAGATGAGGTTCTGGGCTCACTTTCCAGAATAAGACAGCTGGTAAAGGGGAAGGTCAGCTCCCTTCTGAGCTGGAGGCATTAGGGGTGAGAGGGGAGGGCATCTTTCTCTTGCCTCCACCACCACACCACAGAAGAGGGAGGCAGTACTTAGTCTTTTTCATGCCTTCCGGGCTGGCTAATCCATGCCTCTATCTACAGGGTCAATCCTGCTGCCCAATTGAGATGCAGGGCCCATTCTCCTGACTGCTGCTGCAGCTGGTGAGGTATTGGTCAGCTCCCCACTTGCCACATGTGGCAAGGGAAGAGGTGGTACCCTCACTCATGCCACCTCATGGCAAATGAAAGGGGTACTAACCGTTCTCCCATTTTCATCCCTCAGAGCCGACTTGCTCTTGCCTTACAAATAGGGTCAGGACTATTGTGTTGCCCAGATAAAGTAGTGAGTGCTTCAACTGGTGAGGGGCAGAACTAGTGTTCCCTAGTGTTGCAGCCAGAGAGGGGCGGGGCCAACTCTCTACAGCCCTGTCCTCTCAGCCAGGCAGAGGTGGCGAATGCCATTCATCTCAGCACTTGAGAGGCAGAGGCAGGAGTATCTCTGTGAGATCAAGGTGAGCCTAGTCTAAAAAGCAAATTTCAGGACAGCCAGAACTATTACACAGAAAACATTGCCTCAAAAATAAAAGGCTGGAGAGATGGCTTTATCCTCTGATATTCCAGGCTGATTTTATTAAATATACAATATATCACCATATCTTATCACACATGCTGATTGTCATGTCTTTACACTGTCTCTCAGGGTGAGTAAAAGGTGCCCGGGTGAAAGCTGCGTGGCTTTTGATGATCCACTCTTGGAAGTCACATAGAACGAACCCTTTCTTCTAACCTTTATAAATTGAAGATAGATATATATCTAACCTTTTGATGGCAGGAGTATAAAACATTTATTTTTATCTTTGAGTATCACTCCACTATTGGTTTTTTTATTTCTTTTTATATTTTTATTAATTATTTGGAAATTTTACATCATGAACTCCAGTCACACTTACTATCCAACCCTCCCTCCAACCTTGTTCTTCCACCCAAAAGAAGGAGGAGGAGAGGGAGGAGGGGGAGGAGGAGGAGGAGGAGGGGGAGGAGGGGGAGGAGGAGGAAGAGAAGGAGAAGGAGGAAGAGAAGGAGAAGGAGGAGGAGGAGGAGAAGGAGAAGGAGGAGGAGGAGGAGGGGGAGGAGGGTGGGAGGAGGAGGAGAAGAAGAAGAAGAAAGAAGAAGAAGAAGAAGAAGAAGAAGAAGAAGAAGAAGAAGAAGAAACAAATCCCCATGGCCAGACCCTTAAAGCAAACTGAGTCCTTTCCCACCGGCATCACCACCAGAATCCATCAGCTGTGAAAGGACACATTTTAACATCCTCATCATAATTTTTAGGGGTTCTCTCCAATGGCTTTCTGTCTATGCTGTTACTTTGGAGGGAGGTGGAAAGTGTAGGGGTAGGGATTGCCAGATAAGCCTTGTATCTCTCTCTTTCTCAATTGTGAGTCTGTAGTCATCGATGCCATTGTAAAAGTAGCTTCCTTGCCCTTTACAGTCAGTGGGAGCATGGATCATGGACTTCCACATGGTCTCCAGCTTCTGCACATGCCTAGACCTCAGCATGGTCTCCGGTGACAGTACAGACTATGACATCAATATGACCATCTGCTGCAGCACAGGCCACAGATACCATCATAGTCCTCAGTGGGCACACAGGCCGAAAATGACCTCAGGTGACATTGCAGGTCTCTCACATCACCATGGCTTCAGGCAGCCACATGGACATCAACATGATTTTAGGCAACAGCACACATGAGCATCTACATGGACTTTGGTAGTAACACAGACATCAACACTGCCCTTGGCCTCAGTAGGACTACAGACCCAGACATGGCCCTCAGTGGCAGCATGGATCATGGACATCAACATGGCCTCAGGTGTTGGCACAGAACAGAGACATCATCCTGGCCTTCAGTTTACTCTACTATTGTTATTGCACATGGAAAACTCTGTGTTTCTCCAAGCTTTTTAGCAGAGACTTCAATCCCACCTTGAGAAAGCTCTCCAGGTGTATTTACACCAAAAGCCTACTTCAATTAATCAATTCTAATGCTCCAATTACTCAGCTTATATTTTCAGACGCACTAATAAGCACCACAAATGAATGGGAATTAAGCGGATGGTGCAGCACTCTTCACTGTTAGGGAGACCACACTTGGCTTCCCACACAGTCTCTGTCTTTGTGAGATGAACTTTCTCTTCTCACTTTGATCGTAACACTGGGAAGGGTTTCTTTGGGGCTTGGGTGGGGTTAGAGGTGAGGAAGCTTCCAGGGCACGAAATACAGCATTTTGAAATTGTAGGCAGGAATAATTAGGCTCTCCTCTCAAAGATCTGGATTCTCACATAGGCTCTGGTAGATAAACAATCTGTGCCTCAGTTTACTCATTTGCTGTAAGCCTGTCTTGATGTTTTGTAGTGATGGTGGAGCATTTACCAAAGGAACTTTTCTAGCCTCAGCCCCCAGAGTGAACATCTCAACAATCAAGTTCATTTGAAGAACTCGGACCTTCAAGAAATACTCGGGGCTGGGCTTGTCTTCTCAGCTACATGGATCTCAAGAAGAATGCAAGTCTATGAGACAGAGGTGCAAGAGAGCCAGTTCAGTAGATTAAAACATTCGCCACACAGGCATGAATATGTGAATCCTCAGAACCTAGATAGAAGTAGCATACATATCTGTAATCCTGGGGTCTCTGTAGAGCTAGATGGGAGGCAGAGATCGGCAAATCACAGAAGCTTGTGGGCCAGCTAATCTGGCAGTCACAGTGAGAAAAAAAATGTTAAAAGACAGTGACCGCCTTGAACCAAATGGAAGACAATAACCAACATTTGAGGTTGACCTTTGACCTCCACATGCATAATATGCATGGTACACAGCTGCACGAGAGAGAGAGAGAGAGAGAGAGAGAGAGAGAGAGAGAGAGAGAGAGAGAGAGAAATAATAAAAAGGTTGGGGCTTTAGATTTGTAACTCAGTGGCAGAGTACTTACCCTGCTTTTTTTTTCTCCTAGGCCTGGAATCAGTCCTCAGCATCACAAAAAAGCAAAGCCAATCCCCCAACAACAACAGCTCCCCCCAATGAAACACAGAACAAAACCAAAAATATTTAAACATGCCTATGATCTACATTTATATAAATGCACGTACAAATTCTTACCCATGTAGTCTTGCGCACTTGCCCTTTCTGCCATGGTTCCTTCCTGCTCCATTGTAATATATGTAAAAAAGTTTCCATATCAGCACATACAGCTGGGCTTAATACGCGTTGCGGCTCACCTGACATACATGTCAGGGTTAAAGGACAGCCTCCACCCTCCACCTTCTTTGAGGCGTCTTTTTTGCTGCTTTCCCTACTATGGTCTCCAGGTTAGCAGGTCTGTAAACCTCTAGGGAATTCCGTCTATGGATGCCGTGTGAACTATTAAAGTAGACCCTTCAATAAATAGATTGTTTCCCTTAGGGCTTTATATCTCCAGTGCTACAATGAACAGTCTCGTGCCCTATCACTGTGATGATGGACCGCATGTCAACAGCCAGCCAGCAAAACATTATTTCTGTCTCTGCCTCTCTCTCTCTTGTGTATAAGTGATTACCAGGTAGATTAGATCAATGGAGTTAATAAGGAAGCCTGTCTTCTCCAGTGTTGGTAGCAACCATGCAAACTTCTGAAGACTCAGAGCACAAGACCAAAGCTAGGGCGGATTCTCTGTCTCTAGAGCTGGGGCACAGAATCCTGGTTCTTGCTCCTCCAGAGTCTGATTCCTGTGACAGCTGTCACTCCAGATGTTCTCCCACTGTTCTTGGTTCTTCAGCTTCCCTACATCCATGTTCTGCAGGGCTTCTCACTCTCCATAATCATGAAAGCCAGTTCCCATCACCCACTTGTTACCAATCTCTATTTCTCCGGAGACCGTGACTACTACCACGCTTCTGTTCCTAGGCAGTTACATCTGTATAATACATTTCTATAAAACAAGTTTGCTAGGTCAAAAGCCATGGGCTTTTTGTAATTCTGATAGATATTGACAAATTTCTCATCATAGAGACTATACCAACTTATTCTTTAATGAATAATGCATGAAAGACCTGTTCCCCTTACAGGATATCATCAAACTTTATAATTCTTACCACTCTGATAAGGTGAAAATGGCATTTCATTGTAGTTTTAAGTGGTATTTTTCTTTTGTGTAAAACTGAATTTTTTAAAAAAACATGTAGTTCTTAGTATTGCTGTTCCTAAGAGAAGTCTCTTTGAGACTTTGAAAAGGCACAGCTTAAGACATTTTAATTAATATTTTAAAGTTTGTCTGGTAGACCTCCTCAATGTCATTATTCTGCCCTCTTCTTTCCAAGTTTCCAAAGCCATGCAGATGTCCTTAGCCAGATAGTGACTTGCACTCTATCATTACATTCCTTGATACACTCCTTGTGAAAGCAATAGAGATAATTTCCCCCTTATTCTTGAGAATTTCACACATTTATAGAGCAAAGTATAGTAGCAACTCCCTCATTTGCTTCCAGCCCAACCCTCCCAACTTCATTTCTTCTCTTTGTTTTGATAACCCACTAATTTCAGTTAGTGCTACCTGCATGCCTATGGCCATGGAGCCATCCACTGGAACATGAGAATCCTACCAGTGACCACACCCTCAAGAAATGATTTTCCCCCAGCAGCTACCCACTGCTAATAACTCCTAAGGAATGTGTGGGTGGGTGAAAGCACCAACAGTCTGTGCTGGGATTTTGGCTGGCTTGTTAGTGTGATGGTCTTATGCAGGTAGCCACAGCTGCTGTGAATTTTTAAGTGTGACAGCCATGCCGTGTTTGGAAGACATCACACTACATTCCTTCCCATTCTCCACTCTTACATCTTAGAGTGAAGGGGAACAGCTACTGAAGTGATGCTTTCTGACCACCAAAAGGAGTTGTATATTCTATAAATATGATTGGTAGACAGAGTGAGTTCTTTGACTCCCCTGCACCATTTTGTCCAGAGCCTCAGGCACGAGCTACTCTTTATTTCTGCCGAAGCCTCTGCTTTGTAGCACATTCTATTATCATTTATTAGTTTTGTCAAAAGAACAACTCATTTCTAGAAAAGATCTACCATTGTCTGGTTCTATTTATGGGCTTCAGCTCTTTCTGCCCATAATGATGATAAGAAAACCTCTCAGCATTCACATCAGCCTCGCTTCGGAGCTGAGGTGGAGATAGACAGTAGAAGCCACTTTGAATCTAAGGCCAAACTACTGATTCAGCTTACATCTGAGATACCCTACACAGGCTTGTGTCTTCAATGCCCATTCCCTAGTTAATGGTGCTCTTTAGGGCAGGTGTGGATACCCTCAGGAGGGGGCACTTATCTGGAGGGACTATGTCACTAGAAGTGGGTCACTAGAAGGTGGCCCAGCACCTTCTGTCAGCACTCTGCTTTCTGGTCTGTCATGGGGTGAACAGCCTTGGCATCTTACGTCCACTGCCATATACAGTGCTCTTCCATTGTGCCCTTTCCACCATGATGAACTACAATTACTTGAAACCAAGAGCAAAATACATCTTTGCTCCTCAAATTGTTTCTTGATGTATATTCGTCATGGTAAAAGTAAAGTTACTAATATCCACACCCTTGGCAATGAAGCTAAGCAGAAGCCACAACCTTTTCTTTTTTGTGTGGTCTGTAATGTGTGCATCAAATGGGTTGCCATGTGAGCAAGCCAGAGATCAACATTGAGATTTTTCTCTGCATTGCTTCCCCCTTTGATTGTTTACTTTCTGAGACATGGTCTTTCATTGATCTTCCAGCTTACTTACTAGATAGACTAATGGGAATGCTAGCTTTGGGCATCCACTGTCTCTCCCCACATGTGCTGGGGTTACAGACACATGCCATCATGTCTGATTTTTATGTGTGTACTGGAGACTGGTGCTAGAGCCCTTCTGTTTGTACAGGAAGTATTTCGCCAACTGAGTCCTGTCCTTAGCTTGAGCCATGCCCTTTGAGGAGACTTTGTCCCTCCTGAATCAGGGACAGATGAGCTGTGCTGACACCCCAGGTGGCCTTCATGTCTGGTACCAAGTGACTAAAGTTACAAGGGGAGGTAGTTAAGCAATTTGCTAGATAACAGAACTCTCCATGCACCAGATTCTCTGTTAGGATTATCAGTGACTTCCTCAAATTCAGCCCTTGGTCTCAAGTAACACACACACATCAGT
Source organism: Sigmodon hispidus (assembly GCA_004025045.1). NCBI lineage: Eukaryota > Metazoa > Chordata > Mammalia > Rodentia > Cricetidae > Sigmodon > Sigmodon hispidus. The sequence continues at coordinate 74,240 of PVIH01004478.1, forward strand.
GCCAGTCAACCCAAAAGCAGATGCTTGTAATCCAATAAGGCAGTTACCTTGAAGGAAGGAAGCTTCATAGCCCTATGCAGTGAGAATGTGTCCTTGGAGGAGAAACACTTTGCCAAAAAAACACTGAATGTGATTCTACTATCTGAAGATACTTGTTCTTTATCCATCTGGGCACCAAACATAAGACAGGTTTCACCAAGGACCCAGTAGGTGTTGTGCATGTTGGTTGGTCATATACAAACCCAGATATTGTTTAAATAGCTATGAGGGGGAGTTATTTTAATTATCTGGCCTCCTCATCTTTGAGCATCATATCCAAATGGCAAGCAAAAATCATTTGCTCACATTTCTCAAAAACAGTGAGGAACACCCCAGACCCTAGACCCCCAGTGACCCAAGGGCTCTATCTTGTCTCACCTCATCATCATCCCAGTGACATAGAAGCTCCCCTTTCACCTTCATTTTGGTATAGTAATTCCGGTTCTCTCGCCACAGGCTGCCAAGGGCTGTGTTTTCTCAGCTTACCTGGCTTCTCTGTCTTGTGTTTTGTTCTCATGAAAGCTGATGGGAGCCAGCCTCCATCAAAGAGCTATCTCCCTATTCCCGAGGGCTATGGAACCACCAGCAAGAAACTGTACTCTAAGTGACCAGATATTTGTGTATTATGTAATACATTGTGCCTCAAAGCCCCAAATTCCTTTCTTAAAGTCATAACCACCGGTACCATTTTTAGAAGCAGTTAAAAGTTGGCACTAACCCAAGATGATTCTAGCCCTGTAATAAGAGGGAATATGACATGGACACACACAAGTAAGGTAATGTCAAGAACTCTGAGAAGACAGACTTGTGCCAGATAAAAAATGAGGCCCCAGAAAGACAGCGACCACCTTGCGCGTATCACTCCAGATTTTCAGTTTCTACAGCTTTGAGGAAATTAACTTTGGTTGTTCAAGCCATTAGGTCTGTGACATTGGTTAAAAGAGTTATAGGAGACTAAAAAATAAAAAGGAGGAGGCTGTGAACACACACAATGCCAGTGACATCCTGCTTCACCCTCTTCACATTCACACACACGCAAAGGTGATCACTTACTCAAGGGCTCTGGTTGCTGTGGGTCACAAGTCTCTTGTTGCCCATTGTAGCTTGTTGAAAGAGCATGGGCACACTGCTGTGAATGAGATGGGGCCATGAGAGAATTAAAAGAATGGAAAGGCATGATGGATTTGAAGTCAGTATGGGTCCTACCAGCATCCATATGGAAGACTGGTCAAAGAAAGGACAGAGTAGACATGGAAAGTCACTGATAAGCTTTTCTACCAGGGTGGAAAGTGGAGCCAGACTGACAGACATCTAGATTGAGGAGAGTAATATCGGTTGGTAGAATAGGGATGGAGAGCAGAGATGGACGGTGATCATCTTTCTAGCTTGATACCTGTGTATTTGGCGCCACCATCAACAGAAAGCAGCCTTAGAGGACTTATTTTCATGTAGTCTTTTTATTTAAAGTAGGCCAGGCTGGCTGTCCAGGTTCCTGGAAATGGAATTCAGATCTTCCTGTTTGTGTGGTAAGTACATTATCAACCGAGCTACCTTCACAGCCAGATCTTGACACTGAACGGAAATTCTGACCACGATGTAATAAAGATAATGCATAGAAGAATGGAGCCAGAGGCACGAAGACAAAGCAAGAGTGAGGTTAGTAGAAGCTCTCATGGGAATCTCGGCATCAGACCACGGTGGCTTTAGATCAACCAATGACATGATGCACGGCTGTCAGTTTGGTCAAGGTTGTCCGCTCTTAGGACCTGGGATCTGAGAATTCTAATTTGAATGCAGTGAAAAATATGGCTTTTGCTTTCTGAAAGCTAGGGGTCCCAGAGATCTAGAAAGCTGGAGACTAATCTTTGGAAACTTCCTAGGGATAATGAGGTGTGAGGGTTTGAAATTGTCTCTTCCCTGTCTCATAGTAGGGTATAGAAGTTTCTGGTTGCCAAGGGCAGAAGACTGTCTGGGAAGATGGAGTGCATGTGTTTCTATACAACAGTGTAAAACCCTCTTATTTGGGAAAATGACCGAGTTGTCATATGCCATTTTGTGATACCATTTGACTAATTTACATAATGTCACCATTTCCACTATATGAGCATACAGGTTATAGAAGCAACCTTCTTACAGAAACAATGTTCCAAAACTGCACTTCCAAGGCAGAAGCTGATACAGGAGAGTGGCTTCTCTTTCTACAATGTCCAGAGTGAACATGTGCTACCTTAGCATGTTTTTGTGATACTTCATATTTACACATTTGGAAGATACCCCAAATGCCAGCATGCTGCCTTGATGGTTAAGAAAGTGTAGGTATTTCCAAGTTCTGTTTCCTGGAGAGTTGTTCCCTTGCTGGGAGTTAAGGGGAAGTGAGGTGTTCAACACTAAGAGACTTTTGAAAATGCCTCTTGGCAACCCTGTCATTGAGTCTTGCTGCATACAAACCTGGCTTGGGCCTCGATTGCTGATCTTTGCAGCCTAACAGAGTGTGTGTATGTGTTAGTGGATGCACATGCACTCTCGTTTGTGTGCGTGCACAGGTGCACATTTTGGGCATGCTTTGCTCTGCACTCTACAGGGTATCATCTATTGCAGTGACCTTCCCACATCTGTGCCCCCATTGGCCAGTAAAACTCACCATCATCTCTCCTGGGACAGTCACCTACTCCTGCTTTTAGCCAGGAGTGAAGACCTGACATGGCCAGTCATCTTCACTGCTCTGAGTTCTTGCTGTGAGTAGGAATGGGCCAAAGAAAACAACCGTGTGTGTGTGTGTGTGTGTGTGTGTGTGTGTGTGTGTGTGTGTGTTCAGCATACACCTTGCATGTATATGGAGGTTATATATGGAGGTCAGAGGAAACCTCATGAGCCATCCACCTTGGTGTTTGAGACAGAGTCTCTGATGGTCCTGGAGTTAATAAGACTTATTTGGACTGGTTGGTGTTCATGGAGTCAAACTCATATCTTTGTGCTCCTGTAGTAAGCACTTTACTAATGGAGCTATATTCTCAATCCTTTTTAGTACATTTGATGGAATTGGGGGCAGTGGGAAATGTTCTTATGTTTGGCGAATCATCAATCTAGACACTATCTACCTGGAGTTGTGGGATAGCATTATGTCATCATGTGGAGACATAGCTGAGGCTGAGACCAGCACAGAAATCTTGGCATGTGGAAGAAGGAGCCCAGATGCAGCCGTAAGTAAAGCCAGATGCACTATAGACTTAGCGTAGAGAACCAGGGCATTTGCTGTGGTGCCATTATTTCCCTCACCGCCATGTTACTGTTGTCACTGGGAACGGGAAGTGTGATCTAAGTATCTACACTGTCTGCTTGCTGCCCTCTCTCTGAGCTCTGCTGTGGTCTGGACGTGGTGTAAGCACATCACTCAGACCTTTTCTTTCCTTTATGCATGCTGTACAAATGCTGTGCCACTGAGGTACATCCCAGCCCAAAGTTCATGCATTGCAAGTGTGGCCCCAGTGGGGTGGTGTCAAGGAAGTGGAAACTTTGAGGCAAGCTCTAACTGTGGGAACCATTAGTTCACTGGGGCTCTGCCCTGTAAGAGGTTGATTCTGTGCAGTGAGTTCTTCTGAGGACGGTTAGTTTGTGTTGGTTCTTTCAACAACCCATGGCTTTGTTATGCTAGGTGAGTCCTGTGCCACTGAGCCTCCTCTGACCTCAAGCAAGTTCAGCTTTCTCTCTCCCTTCCTTCACTGTTTTGCCATCTAAGTCTCTCCCCTGTGCACGTGGGCTGTTGTATATTTTTTTACTGGAAGCCATCATTGAGCTCAGGAGATGCTCATGCTGAACTCCTGATGCTCTGGAATGGGACCCTCTTTTTTCTATAAGTGACCTGGCCTAAGCTATCCCCTACACCCCTGCTGCTGCTGATGTCACTAGCTGACCCACAGGGTCCCTGGGGTTCTTTGGTCTTCACCCCTCATTTCCCTAGAGTAGCTTTGTGATTATAGATGTGCATCCTACCATGTCCAGCTTTACGTCGGTTCTAGGGATTAGAACTGAGATCTTCAGACTTGTATCTGCCCAGCCCAGGCATTTCTTTATAGTAATGGAAAATGGACTGGAGAGCATCTGACTGACCCTTAGTGGTGCTGAGGATGTGGTGGGAAGACTTTCCTCTATTTAAGTTTTCTTCTTTTTTCTTTGACACCCACCAGACCAAGAGTATTGACTTTAGAATCAGAGAGAATGGGGTATGAGTCTTGGTCTGGCCAAGTCATTTGGTTCTGCATAAGTGATCAAGCTCTCAGGATCTCAGCTTCTTCCTCCGTAGTGTGAGGAAAATAACAACCACCTCGGAGGACCTCCACTGTGACAGTAATGTAAATGAGTGGCTGGGACTTTGCTCTGCAGCATTCTGATGACAGAAGGAATGCCAAAATAATTTACTTGTTTTAAATCAAATTAAATCTGGCTCTAGGCTCCCATTAACTAGGATGTTGAGAAATTCAATCACAGACATGTTTAGGGGTGTCCCCGCCAATTCCCAGAGATATACACAGTCTAGGGAACATATGCTATGATTTAGAAATGGGGAGGGGGAATACCAGTCCCAGGGGCTAGAGTCATCACTGTTTCTGCCCTGTACTGTGTCTGCAAGTTTTCTTCTCTGCTTCTGAGCTTTTTCCTCCCCACAGATGCAGGGAAGGTCAGGTTTAGCCGAGGCTGGCCACTGACCTCTCCACCTGTGCTTCCTATTATAGTTACCTTATCGGCTCTCCTTGGCATCACTGCTATGTGTTCAGAAAGAATACCGTTTCTACCCTTAAGGGCCCCAACCCTTCATTTCCCTATCTATCTCAGGAAAGTGAAGCTCTACCCTCTCTCTCTGACTCTTCATCCCTGGCAGATTCTCTTTCCCCAGGAATGATCGAGCCTCTGTCTCCTAAGCAGGCGATCTGGAGTTTCCGTTATCTATCTAGTTGACCCTCTGGAGAAGACGTCAGTCTGTTTCCCTTGCTGCTTATTTTCTTGTGCCAATGTAATTTTTAGCTGCTCAGGAAATGCCAAGAATAAAGCTGACATTTAGCAGCCTGCTTTGCAGAAGGAACCATGCCCTTGGATTCTAGCCAGAGGGATCCAGGTAGAGAGTGTAGGTGGCCGGTTCTTAGCATATAACCCAGGCTCCTTTCTCATCCCTTTTTTTTTCTTTTACCCAACTGTCCAGAATGCAGATGCTGCTGCCTTGGGCCAAGAACATGATGGACATATCTTGAAAAATATAAAAAATGAGTTGGGTGGGGACAGAATCATTTATTATAAGAAAAGAAATTTTGGCCCATGTCACAGTGGTTGACCATGTAGAAATCAACTTGAGAAATAAAGAAAAATGAAGGGGAAAAATCCTGACTCCTTGAGACACCCCATCCCAGAGCTTCCTTTCTCAAACTTCATGTGATACAAGATAAGACATTTCTCCCCTGGACCAATGAGCTTTTTTTATTACATAATAGCATCCTCGGAGATGGGAGGTACATCCAGGCTGGGATTCTTGTTTTTTAGACAAGGACGAGAAATCTCTCCTGATCTTTCCAGCCTCCTTGAGCACAAGAAGCATGCAGCTATCTCGGTAAATTATCCCCCCCATATGAAAAGAGCACAGCATGGAACCTGACACATTTAAGCAGTCAGTAAAAGGTAGCTATTTTTCTTTTTCTTATTAGCATAATGCCTCAATAAATGTTAGTTTCCAATCCTATCTCCCAAGTATCTTCTCCTTTGCTGTTGAGATCCCGAGGACCCTCACATTTATCTCCCTTCTCTCCTATTAAACCTGGTTCTCTAGAAGACTGTCAACTCGATTTCAATGAGGTGTCAGTGATAGATAAGGCTTAATGTATGACCTCATTCCCCAAACACTATCAGCTTGCCAGGGAGATTTACATTTAATAGGGGATTAAAGCCTTAAGCCAAAGAAATGAATCTTTAATGGTGAAATTTGAGGCACCAGAAAGCTTATGAAAATCTAATATGGGGAGGGCAGTTGACGTGTTGGGGGTTTCTCCTTAGTGATCTTGATTTTCCTCAGGGGTTTAAGACACCTAAAAGTTCTCTAAATTAAAAAAAAAAATGTGTTGTACAGTAATTCACAATAAGTAGTTGGCAAGCATCAGATTCTTGGTAGAGTGACAGAGGGGACCACTCAAGGGATTGTCTTGGCTTACTGTGGAGCTGCCTGCCCAGCCAAGTTGGGAAGCCAAGTTGTCTCAGCAAATGGATGGGCTCTGTGGGGGGCTGGTGCCCTGTAGAGCAAAATTATTTTGATACAGCCATACTTGGCTACTTCTTTCATTGTTGGTTTTGGTTTTAAGGTGGGAGACAGCCTGTATGGTTTATGTTCCCCCTTCCTTCCATCATCCTCTCTCTGCTCTGTTTTCACACTTGAATCTTCTACCTTACCTCAACCTGTCCTTCATTCTCATCTCAATTTGTGTTTGTCTTCACCCTCTCAAGTGCCTCTTTGGTCAGGCTTCCTGGATTCTGGGAGGTAGACATGATGTGCATTTGGATCTTTGGGCTCAGATGAGTCTCCGTGACCTGAGGGGGTTGTGGTCTTGCTCAGGTTTTTATTGTTGATTATTTTTTTTGCCTGAGCTTCTGTTAATGCTGCCTCCAGTTAATCACCTCCTCTTGGATGTCCACTGATACTGTCAAGTATGTGAGTCACCTCTCAGCTGACCATTGGCTTAGATCTGCTCCCATCTGCTGCCATCTTGCTCTTTTCCTGGAGACTGAGTCACAGGTACTCTTTGGGAGTGTGACCATGAGGACAGAAGAGGCAGGCCCAAGGGGTGGACAGCAGTGCCTCAGTCCTGACCCCTTTTCACAAAAGTGACCTCAGCCTCATTGTGTTCCCACAGCACCTGCTTTTGTTAATACAGCTTCTAAGGATCCCTGGTGGAGCCCTTCAGTCCCTGGGAGAATGTGAGAGAGGAGAGCCCACTCTGCCCTTCAAGCTGGACATTACTTTTAACCCAACCTCTGCTTCTGGTGATTTTAAAGTGTGTTGTAGTTTAAGGGTCACCACACTTTACTTTCCTAGTTTTGTGGTTTCCGACTCCAAATCATGCCAAGCTGATGTCTCCTCTCGTTCTCTTTGAGACTTTCTTCTGACAGAACAATAACACTGACAATGTGATCTCATGCAGAGTACCCATCCAAACCTGCAGAGCACTCCAGGACTTGGCTTTATGCGGTGATCTCAATGTATCCAAAGTGAAAGACCGAACCCTCCCTGTGGTTGTCAGGGACCACATACAAAACCAAACTCTATGTAGTCAGTGCCCTTTTCTGTGTGCACATACTTAGCATGAAAGTCTGACTTGTGAACTGGGTCCAGCTAACACTAACAACAATGATATACTACAAATCTTAGAAACTTTGGCAAACTACTTATTTCTCCTCTAATCTTATGAAATATATATATATATGTTTTTCACTTAAAAGAAATACTTAATAGCATGTTTCTGGAATATCTGAAGAGTATGACAACACCCATACTCTAACACTTTGAGGCAATTTGAGGTGAATAAGGATGATTTGGGTGACTTTAACACAAGTTCTGTGATACTGTGACAGTTGATTTCATAATATAGATGGCCACTGTGTCAAATAGGTAACACTGCACTGCGGATACCCTGGACGGTGGAGGAGTCATATCCTGGATGAGATAGAGTAGAATGGCTTGAGACTTTATTATACTAGAGAGAATGGTTCATAAAAACATTTTTTTGTTGTTGTTGTTTCTGCAATTTCTACTTAAAATGTTCAAAACAAGATTTACCACGGGGAAACTAAATCACAGAAAGAAAAGCCCTCAAGGGGCAGAAGGAAGAGGCCACTGAGCAGATTTTGCTCTCAGCATCCGCCAGTCTTTCTAAGATACTCTAGCTGATGAACAAAAGTGCCTTTTAATGGGAGGGTTTTACTTTTATTTACTTTTATGGTTTTATATGTTTCCCTAACATGTCTTCCATTTGTTTGTTCACTCACCCAGACATTACCATGTACATGTAAGTTATGTGGCTACAAAATCAAAGCCAAATACAATAGTGTCTTTGTTTTTGTCACAGACTAATGAGTGAAAGGGCACGTGTCAACTCTCCAAGCAGTAATGTCTGTTTAGTTTGGATCATGGCAATGGGTACACCCTGGCGTCATTGTGACAATGAAATGGGTAGAACTCCCAAACTTCTTGGCACAGTCACTGTATCATAACAATATTCAATCAATTGGTATTTTAATTATTGCAATAAATAGCTTATAGTACAGCTCCAGCAGGGAGCAAATGGGAATGACACAATAGCATTGTGGTGTCATTCCATGCCCGGAAACAACTTTTCTCTAGGGAGTAAATATTACAGGGCTCTGTAAGTTGAAGTTGCGTAAGTACATACTATTTAATTTTTAATGGTCCAGCTGTTGTTCTTGCCCTCATATAACATTTCTTTCATGTTTTTCCTCTCCTGAGCTCCACTTTGACCTGCTTTTACTCTCATTAAAACGTTAGCACAAAGGAGTAGTATTTTGGGTCAAGACACCCTATGTATCATCGGCTGTCTTTCCTCTTTTAAGGTGAACATGGTATTTTGGTATTTTGTTGGTTAAAAGTATCAATCTTCTTCTTCTTCTTCTTCTTCTTCTTCTTCTTCTTCTTCTTCTTCTTCTTCTTCTTCTTCTTCTTCTTCTTCTTCCCCTCCTCCTCCTCCTTAATCAAATGAGAAGAGTACAAAAATCAAAATGCCTGTCAGGTGAAGTAAATCACATAAGATATCACTTGCAGCGTTTTGGAGACTATTTCTCAGGGTATACCATTATGAGTTTCGCTGAAACTTTGCCTAATGTTTTAGCTTTAAGTAAAGGGGTTTAAATATACAATCAATGTATCTGCAGAAGCATTGAGAAAAGCTGATCCACAGACACTCTCTGACTCTGTTGTCTGCCCACCAGGTGGTGCTGTTTCTGAATTTATCAACTTTTTCTGTTCTTGGTGCATCCCAGAAGAAATAATAGGGTTTATATTGCACCCTCTACCTCAAAGCTTGAATCTTCACCCCCTTTCCAGGACTGGGGCCTTTCCTGTCCCTCTGGATTAGGGCTAAAGATGAATTGATTTTTGTCTTCAACTATATCCTCAGAAGTGCAACAAAATTATGCCTGTTTTCTAACCTGGAAGACGGCTTCTACTCTTCTTGGACTAGAAGGTTCTGACTGGTTGCCTTCTCATCTTACACTAGAACTAGATTCTTACCGAAGGGGAAAGAATCCTCATCCCAGAGTTTTTACTGGGATGCGGATTACCTGGCGCAGACGCAGAATACCTGGCGCATCTCAGTGAAGAATACGGTGGTTTGAAAGAAAATTAGGAGGGGGAAAATATGTGTTTTAAGAGAGATAAAAATTACAGATTTTAACCTTAGATTTGGTAATAGCTGACTGACTTTGGATTAACAGGCTGGCTCTTCTGGGTCCACTGACCTATGTATTAAGGAGTCAGCTGCTGGCTATTTTGGATGCAAGCTGACACCTTTCTTTTTCCTTGGCTGTGTGGGTGGGGCCAGGTTAAATTGTGCCTGGAAATGAGTTGCAGTGAGCATTGTGAAGACCTTGGAGTGCGTGGGTTCAGCATGTTCTGAGCAGGGCACAGTTTGAGCCTGGGTCCTACTGAACAACCTGCTTGCCTCCCAGGGCCATCTGCAGGCTGTTTCCACCCAGCCCATACATCATGATTAGAGTCCCTTCCTTGTGATAATTGACACAGGATGAAAAATATCCAGCAAAGGAAACATCAAATGTGTTTGCATACAGCCAGGCAAGCTGGCAAATGGTAGAAACCCCTGTAAATGTCAACGGAGATTGAAAACAGACCCTGGGATATCTTGTAGGGTAAATGTTTCCTGATATTGAGGGCCTGATTGGATTGGCAGAGTGAGTAGTCGGGACAGAGAAGGAGAGCAGCTTCGTGGAGTCCTGTCTGAAGGGGCAGACCCTTGAAGAAATAGGCCAGGACAATGAAGATTGAGAGGCCGGAGAAGAGAACTGATTTTGTCACCTCCATTCTATGGGGAAGATTGTGCCTGCTCACACTTTGCAGTCAGCTGAATATTTTCTCACAGATTTCAGCACTGAGAAAAGTGGGGGAGGAACACTTGGAAATTGTCATCCTGTGTCCCCAGTTGTTCGAGTCAACTGAGGGGCATTGGACACTGTATGGAGACACTTTTGGTTGTCATAACTGAACTGTTCATTGGTGATATTGGTGACATTGTTCCTCAATGGGGCATCAGGCAGTGGGCAGAGTAATTGACACTCTCCAGGTTATTATTTAGCTAACCCATATTATTATTTTGAAGTGGTAGATTGTTGGCAAAATGGTTGTGATTTTTTTTCTTCCCCACTAACTTGCAATGTCACTTTGCAGCCTTGACATCAAGCTGTAGGTATACTTCTATATTTGCTACATTTGCTGTGTCGTGGGCACAATGTATGGTGGAAGCAACTTAAGGGAGAAAAAAATGGCTCGTTTTGATTCAGAAGGTTCAATCCACCGTGGCGGAGAAGGGATGAAGAGCCCTCATGTCACATCCTGGCCGTGGGGATGCACACATCACCATGAGCCAGAAGGTGGAGAGCAAGATAGAACTAGGAACCTTCTGTCAGTGACCACTGCCACCAGCCTCCCCAAACAGTGCCACCTGCTGGGAAACAAGTGTTCAAAACACCAGCCAGTGGGGACCTTTCAGATTTGAATCAGAAGTGCTCTCAACCACTTGGCCCAGAATGAGACTGGCTTTTTGATTTGCTTTCTACAAATGGTATCTTGAAGTGATATCTCTGAGCCTAGACCTAAAGAATTTTTCAGTTCTGTTTCCTTTAGAGTCCTGTTTTATGGTGTGAATAGGCTATGAAATAATCTGTTGGAAGAGGAGATGGTAGATGAAAAGCAGCCAGATGCTCTAAGCCCTATGAGATATTCAAATTCCTAGAAATATAAGTAAAAACTCAGACTCACAGCTGACCATAGAACATGAATCCCCTTGAGACATGAAGCACCCAGTTCATGCACAGCCTCCTAGCCAACAGTCAGTTCTCAATATTTTAGTCCATTGAGTTTAAGAGTGTCTGTTATACAGCAACTGTTAACTACTCTATATAGACTGGATATGAAGACTCAATGATGAAATCTGCAGGGAATGGGAATTTCTCAAAGTTTGCTTCCTTTTTAAATAGCTGCCATTTTGTTAAGTCAAAGAGCTTCAAATACGTCAAGATGTGTGTCTTTGCATCCTTGGGTACCCAAGCAACGGAGTTGGGAAAGATCTATTTGGAGACAAGCTCACTTAAGGTCAATTTTATCCATTTGTATCATGACAAGCCACAGAGAGGAAGTCAGACATAAACAATAGCCACTGGTCATTTATCAGAAGGACACTTGGAAGCAGATGAAAAAATTGATTCTCAGAGGTACTCAGATCAGAGCCCTTCCAGGGACCCTCACAGCAAGGATTTGTGGTTTTCCTCCAGAATGCTGCCCTGGGCAACTTATATCCCTATGCACGTGGCTAACGATTCCAATACCAGTATGGGAGAATCTGATTGGCTTTCCTGTGCCATCTGCTCTGGCCACAGAGTGGGTAGCATTTGATTGGCAGCTCCACTAACTGCACATAGAGTGGGATAGAGCAGGAAGAAGAAAGGAAAAATGCCTCTTCTACCTCCTCAGCCTTCCTGGATCTACGAGGCTGGAGACTGGGAAGGGCAAGGGTTCATGTTTGGGATTTCGATGCACGATCTGGACACCACACATCTTGTTCTGGTTTATTTGTAAGATATAAAACTTTAGACAGGAATTGAAAGTCAATAGCAGATCTGTCGCATGCTGTGTAATCTCCCCTCCCTTCCCTCTCTTTCTCCCTCCCTCCCTCCTTCCCTCTCTTCCTGTCCTTGTGAGATGAACATTGACACAGCTATTGTGGAGGAAAGGTAAGAGAAGGAAGTGTATCCCACTTCCAAGTACTCTGTAAGGATATTACTATAGCTTGGACCTTAGATGCTCTCCTAAAACCTGTGTCTGCCCTGCACCCCATAGTGCTGTTGTAGGGGTAAAGCTTCTTAGAAGGTCTTTAGGTCTTTGGGGTGTGCCCTGGGATCTTTTACCTCCCAGCTATGATGTTGCCAGCGGTGTGCTGCTGTGTCCAAAGCAAGAGCTCACCAGACCGGGGACTAAAACCTACCTCCCAAACTATGAGCCAAAAGTAACAGTTTTCTCCTTATAAGCAGATGATTCCCAGGATACGTTATAGCGACAGGAAGCAGACAGAGCAGAGACCCTTCTCTGACTCATATTTGGACCAAGGTACATCCTGCCACTGATGCCTCAGCAGGTGCCAAGCATCAGCAGGACTTCCCAGGAGTCTCTTCACCAGACATCAATTTTCTGATGTTTCTAAGTCACCAGAGATCCCCAAAGTTTCCCAGCTACAGTGATGACAAATCTGTTTTCCATCTTAAATTAGGAGAGCTGAGCAGAAACAGTGGTTTAAATTTCCGCCTTTTGTCCTTCTTAATCCTCTTGAATCCTTCAATTAAAATCTTAGACGGAGGCTCAGCATGCACAAAAGATAAATGTAGATTCTTTTCTGTACAAGTGTTTGCATGTTTGAGGGGTAGCGAAGGGGCGGGAGCTCAGATTGGATCCTCTTTGTTCATACTGGGGGTCCACTTGGTGAAGATGGATCACCATGGCTTCTCCACTCTCTGTACACAGTTGTCTTCCTGTGGATCTGAAGGGAGGCTTCCTTCAGGAGTGAAGAACAGAACTGTTGTGGAGATGGCTGGGGCTCGATCAAGTCCTTGAGCCTTTGCATTGGAGATAATTTAGCATTTGTCCCAGAGATGAGAGCATCTCCCAGGTAGGGAGCAGGGAAAGCCTTAGTGCTTGATACAAACAGATGAACCACCTCAGGCTTAAGTACCCTTGGCTTTGCCATGTGGCAGCAGGAGAGTTTCTTTAAGGTTGTGAACCTTGACTTCTTCATCTGTAAAATGGATAAATAACAGCACCCACTTCTTAAGGGGCCACCAAGAGAATCTGAATTTAATCACGAATTCAAGATGCTTGAGAATGTGAGCTGCCTGGCAGAGTGCCCAGGATGCTTGGAGTGCTAACGAAGTGTTAACTTGTGGTCTTATTAATATTCTCCTTGTCACTTGGAAGCTGATAGCTGGGATCAGAACTGCAAAACCCTTGCTCTTTTCTCTCGCCAAGGATGAACAAAAAGAGGGTGCTCCTCCCACCCCAGTATGTTGACCCCTATTTTCCCTTCTGCAACACCAGGCATGGCATTTCCCTTTCTCTTCCTTCCAAAGAGCAATTTGCTTTCTCCTGTCGTCTCCCTGCAAAAACACCAGGAGGGGAATTAAAGCAAGAAGGGCTAAACTGTGTACAACTGGAGAACGGAGCGTGTGATAATGATATATAAAGCCAAAAGCACTAAGTGGGCAGAGCTAGTGCCGGCGAAGTGAGTAAAACCAGGATAAATCCATCCCTGGAGAGCGATAACACATAACTCAAATAGTGGGAGCAGCAGGGGGCTGCAGGGCCTTGAAGGAAGAGCAGTTTGCACTCCTGCAGAGCACAGCCTCTGCCCAGCATTGATAATTCCTGACTGCCCAGGGTCGTTACTATTACCAGCCTTTAGGGTGGCTGCAGGTTGGAGTAGAGCTTCTTCTGGAACTTTGTCATCACGGAAAGGTAGCAGTAGAGGTTGCAGGTCAAATGCCAGAGGCACTATGGGATGGAACCATGTCTAGGGGAATGACTGGATGACCTCAGGTCTAATTGAAGCTATATGATCTCAGTTAAGTCCTTTGATCTCTCTAAGCCACTATATTCTCATGTGGGAATTGAAAGTGGATATGGACACGCCTGCTGTCCCCAGAGGAGATGTTAGAAGTAGATTGAAGGATTATGGTGTTCTGTTTCGTAGCAGAATGACTGTAGTTGACAATAATGTAATGTGTATTACAAAATGACTAGAAGATGGGATTTTAAAATGGCCTCAACACAAAGAAATTAGAGATTTGGGGGAGGTAGAGGGCAGGAGGAGCCCCTTGGCTACAGAATAGGTTCAAGGCTAGCGTGATGATCAGTCTAATAGTGAACTTAATAAGCTCTAGACTCATCTGGGAGATTGGCATGCTTGTGGAAGATTTATCTTGATTAGGCTAATTGAGGTTGGAAGACCTGCCCACTGTGGATGGTACCATCCCCTGAGCTGGGATCCTGGATTATATAAAAGGGGCAAAGTAAGCCAAATACTAGTGCTCATTACTCTCTTCTTCTTGACTCTGGGTGCAATGTGATCAGTTGCCCAAGTTACTGCTGCCACAACGTCCTTGCAGTGATGTACTGTATTCTTGAAAGACATTCTTTTCAAAGTTGGTTTTATCAGGGTCTTTTTGCCACAGCAATATAAAATTAAAGAATAAGTTGCCAATCTGGGCAACTTAGTGAGATCCTGTCTCAAAAAGTAAAAATCCAGGGATTGGGGATAGAACATGTGCTTAGCATGCAGGAGACTGTAGGCTCAATCTTCAGCACAGGAAAAAAAAATCTCATAGATGTTAGAGGTGGTGCATATGCTAATTACCCTGGTTTAGTCACAGCATAAAATATACATGAATCAAAGTAGCACACTGTACTTCATAAATATATAGAATCATGTGTCAATTAAAATATGTATAGAGAGGGGCTTGTGAAATGATTCAGTAGTTAAAGAGCACTTACAACCCTTTGACATATCCAAGCCTGGTTCCTACTACCCACATTGGGTTGCTCATAACCACCTATATGTAACTTCAGCTCCAGGGGATTTGATGTACCCTTCTGGCCTTTGCAGGCACCTTCACAAATGCATGTACAGAGACATGCACATGCACACACCCAAATGCACAAGAAAAATAAATAGCATATATAAAGAAATAATTGTCCATGGGAAATGCAGAAGCCCACTCAGAAAGGCAGATGAAAATCTTCCTTTTTTATTTAAATATTCATTCAAAGTATAGTTCTCTAGGTGGAATTTCCTAGGGAGTAACCTAAGCACCACCAGAAATTTATTATAAATGCTAACTTTTAGACCCACTCTAGACCTATTGAGTCAGGAACTCTTAGGGAGATGGAGGCTAACATCAGTTATCAGTTTGTCAGGCTCTAGGATAATCTAATAATCTCTCATGCCCATAAGAGAGTTTCAAAAGGTTGAGAAGTTAAAGTAGGAAGAGCTAGCTAAATGTGTGCAGCTCTGTTCTACTGGCTGGGATCTTGGACAGAATACAAAGCTGAGCACCAGCATGCATCTCGCTGTTTTGTGACTGGGTGCAGTGTGACCAGCTGCTTCACTTTCCTGCTACCATGCTTCCCATACCCTGATGGACTCTGTCCTCAGACATGAGCCCAAACAAATCCTTCCTCCTTCATGTGGCTTTCATTAGAACAGTGAGAAAAGTATTAATACAGGGTGACTGAGGCACCTGTGTTCCATTAGGTCATATGAGTTATTTTCTTCTTGCGCTTACACAGTACCAATCACTTTTCATATTGTCACAACACAATACCTGAAAGAAGAAACTTAAGGGGGTGTTGTTTTCTGTTACTGCAATGAAAGACCTGACATGAACAGCTCAGATTATAAGGGGCTTATTTCATCTCACAATTCCAGGTTCCGGTCTGTCATTGTAGGGAAGTGAGGCACCGAGAACCTTAAGCAGCTGTTTGCATCACACTCAGTCAAGAACAGAGAGCAATGGCCTGATGAAACTAATGCTCAGCTCACTCTTACCATTTTGTCATCCTGGATCTCCTGCACGAAGCATAGTACCCCAACAATTAATATGGGTTTCCCCAAATGGGTTCACTTAATCAAGGTGGTCCTTCAAAGACATTCTGAGGCTTTAATCTAGACAATTCCTTACGTCTGTGTCTGAAGATGTGTCTTTTGATTAGTAATAGTAACCATCATAGGCAAGAAAGGCTTGTTTCAGCTCAGGGTTTCAAAGGGTCTCAGTCCATTATGGTAAGGAAAGTGTGAAGGGGTTCACAGCACTGACTGTGTGTAACAGGGGCTCCTCAACACCGCTGACCAGGAAGCAGCTGGAAGAAGTTGGAACCAGAAGACAGTATAACCTTGAAGGCTTTTCTCCAGGTACCCACCTCTACCAGTAATTGCCTGTGTCCCAAAGAAGACATGGCTTCTGAAAGAGCACAATCCACTAGGGACCAAGCATTTAAACTCATGAGCCTGTGAAAGGCAGTTTCCATTTAAACCATCACACAAACCTTCTGATAAATACCATGGTTTAACAAAGAGAGCTTACACATTAATAAAGATGGCAGGAATCCAGGTTCCATGGTGGGTAGTCAGCCTCCCAAACAGGCATCCCTGGGCTTGATTCCAAGAGTCCTGGCTCCAGGAGAAGCCGGGGGATGCTGAGAGTCTTCTTATCTCTCCAAGACCTCCCTGCAGGTGCACACGGTCCCTTCATCTCAGGTCCAGCTGCCTTTCTTCCCGTCCATAATTCTCTGCCCTTTCCCTCTCCCCTTTCCCCAGACACTAGAAATACAGTATGTGACAAGCTCAGGGAAGTGGGAACTTTCCTTTGCCCAACAGCAAGTTTTCTCTATTCTGAGAATCCATGGCTCCTTCCCTTTAGTCAGAACAGCCATGCTGCAGAACATCCTTGGCTAACTTACTTGGCTTTTATTTCAGAAACTCTTTATGCATCATTTTGTTGGGAAGCCTGAGATTCAAGTTAAGAATGTTACTTGTTTCTGGCTTCCTGGGACAGCTCTTACCTCATGCATTATCATAAAACCTCTTTACACTGTGACCAGCCTGGGGACACTTAGCATTGTACATTCTGTCGCTCATGATGCCCATTTGGTACTAATTTATGAGAACTAGGAGAGACTGCTTTGTGTCTACTTAAAAACATCACTCTGCTGCGTTCTCTGTGTGCTTTGCAGCACCGTGTTTTCCTGTGTGATCTTACTGTTGTGTATTTGCAGAAGAGAAGACCTAAGGGCGTCCTAAGGAGCTCAGCTTTTCTTCAGTTAGGAATGCAAAGATTCAAAGACGTCACACCTAGAGGAATGAAACTCCATCTTCAACAGGACAGAGAGGAGGACTAGGTATATATTTAAATCTTACATTTGCATGATGCATTCAAATTTATAAGATGCATTATTATACACTAATCACCAAGATTGAATTTTTACAGCTATTATGAGTAGGGTTGAAATAAGAGGGATCCAAACACACACACACACACACACACACACACACACAGAGACGAATTATGTGCACACTTCTCTGTATACATGTATCTATGGGTACATGTATGTGTGCATGGAGGCCAGAGCTCAGTATCACTTGTGTAATTCAATCACTCTATTTTTTGAGACAGGGTCTTTCCCTGAACCCAGAGCTCACTGATTCCTTTAGAATTCACTATTCACTAGTCTACCCTCTGTTCTCCCAGCACTGGGGTTACAGATGCTTGTCTCCACACTCAACTTTAACATAGTGCTGAGGATCCAAATGTGGGTTCTCATGGGTATGGATCAGGTACTATACCCACTAGGCACCTGCATGGTCCCCGGGGATTGATACTACTTAGGACTAGTCAGGAAGTTGCCAACTAGTAATAGACTATGCTTCTTTGAGCCACACTTTCCATTGCTGTTAATCCTACTTATGAACACTTATCGGGGATTATGCTCACCTTTCCTTTGCAAGAAAATATTCTGCCATAGTTTGTTTAAGCAAAATAGCTTAAATAATGGTGATCAAGGTAATCCTGTCTTATTCTCCATTTAACTACTCTGCAGGGAGATGATCCAGCCGGTGTACTTATAAAGACACAGCCATACATATTGCCAAAGCCACAGTGGCCACATGAAGCACTGACATGACAATCTAGTTTTGCCAGTAATGCTGGTCCGGCTTGACCCAGGGGCAGACAGCACAGCTCTGGCTGTAGCCCCTCTGTCAACTTGCTTGCCTAGGAGACTGTGCTCTTACCTAGCAGAAAAAGATGACAGCCTGGGACCCACAAGGCTTTTCCTGAATGTCAGAAATGCCAAGTCAGTCCTCAGGTGAAGATCACTTCTTCAAAGCCTGTCCCAGTAGAGGCGTTAGTCTCGATTTGCATGCGCATACTCCTCTCTTTGTCAGGGAGGGAAATGAGACTTCAACTGTCACTCCTGAGAATAATTAAAGGCTTCGCCCATCATTCTTCATGACCTCTGCTGGAGCTGAGATGACCATGTGGCACTCTGCAGCTGACCTCAGACAATACATAGTCAGTTGCATTTCTTCCATCAGAAAATGAGTAGGCAGCTCAGAAGCTGAGGGAGGCAGTTGAGATTCATCTTCTTTAGGAACTTCACCCTAACTGGTGTGGAGTGTGGCAGCTAGGAGGTCTAAATAGCAGATGTGTCTTTTCCTTCCCTGCCTTCTCAGGGATATGGGAGGTGCTGGGATTTGTCTGTTTATCTCCTGGGATTTCTCTTGGAGTGAAGGCTAATAGAGATAGACAAGAAGAAAAGCCTATTCGCTGGGTGAGATATGACAGTGAGTCACGTGTCTGTGGAGTCAACTAAGCACAGGTAAAAGTTTTCAAAAGTTGCACTGTTGGTGAGGTGGAGACAGGAAGAGCTTCAAGGCCAGTCACTCTAGGCAGTTAGCAAGCTCCAGGTCCAGAATCTCTCTCAAAGAATAAGAGAAAGCCATTGAGAAAGACACCTGCCATCCAGTTCTGTTCTCAATATGCATGCACATATATGAATACATATGCCAGCTATACAGGAACACACACACACATTTGCACCAGTAATAGACATCTTATTTTCCAACAATATTCCTACACAATTATATTTTCATAGCACCTACATTGTAAGTGTACATGTAGAGATGACTTAAAGTGCATACTGCTCCATATACGTATTTTATATAGAGCACTTGAGCATCCTCAGAACTGACATAATGTGTGTGTGTGTGTGTATATATATATATATATATATATATATATATATATATGGGATTTACAGTTGAGTTTTAGGCATAGCTGGATGCAAGGACTCCAGTGAGTTCACCAGGACCCAGCTTCTCATCTTTTCTTAGTTCTTTATGCTGACTATTCTTTCAGCAGAGTCCCTCATCTTGAAGGCCAAATGGCTGCTAGAGTGCCCAGTGCATGTCCCCAAAGCTGTCACACAACAGCCAGAATGTCTATGCCCTTAGAAGACCCTCCACTGGCTTAGGGAGAACCATTCAACATTCTTGGGCTGGGATCATTGGGACTTGGCCAATGGTTCCATCACTCCTAGTATAACAGGGGATGGACTCTCTCCATTTAGAGCACCAGGCTAAAAGTGGGGTCCATTTTGATCACACATAAATAAAATGAAGCCAGCGGCATAACCACACAAATCAAATTGCCTCCTCTTCAAACTCAGTCTTGAGGGCCCATGGTAGTAATAATGTGACAGACACTGATGTGAACGTGGGTAAGAGTGTTGCATGTGTGTGTCTAGAGTGGGTGGGGTTGAAGATTTGTTTACAAACACAAGTGCTTCAGAGTTCTCATGGTGTGAGAACATAGTTCTCCAGCGATGGGGGTACTTACTGTTCCATTGCCCATCAAGCTGCAAAACTTTGAAAAATGTCATACTGAAAATGCAGACTCCAAAGACTCTCCTTTGTCTGTATTCTAGAACACTTCCTTGTATGGAAATGTGGAGTCAGGAAGGAGTGGTCAGCTGCCTCCTTGATCTGTGAGTGATAGCTAAACTGCGCCCTGAAGGAGGAAGAGGAGGAGGAGGAGCAGGAGGAGGAGGCTGCAGCCACAAGTGTACTCTGAGATCTGAGGGCATGCAGGAAGGGTTCTGTGAGCCCTCAAGGCACAGCATCCCATGCTGTGAGAAAGAAGAATATTCTGTAACATTAACAAATCCCCACCTCAGCTTTCTGTCCTGTTCTTAGAGCCTTTGTCTCCTCCTCCCTCTGCTACATTCTCCCACATTCATCCTGTCAGGAGAGGAAGCATGGTGGCAAAGACCAATAAAGGGGGTGTTTCTTCACTTTAGGGCTTCAAAAATGCAAGTTTGAGGGAAATACAAGAGAAATAGTTCTCTAGTCTCCCCAATCCATGGATCAGTGAAGAGTATTTCAAGGCTGGAGCATGAGGAACCAGTTCTGTGATGAGTTCCAGTGGCAAAAGCAGGGAAAAGAGAGTCCCCGTGATGGTGCCTCATGCTGTGGACTAGTATACAGCTGTGAACATGAATGCATTGACTCTCTCCACTTCATTTAGAGGGGCTTCCACTTGGAATATCTGGTTAGTGACTCACAGGAGACATAGACAATGTATGCCACAAGACCCTTCCCTGTAGAATAAATGATGGCCATTTCTGTAATTAACATACATATGTTTTACATATTTGCATATGTTTATGTGAACATAGGAAAGAGTCTGGAAAGATATACTGTGTGTCTTGGAGAGAAAAAGGTGAATAGGCAAAGTTAAAGTTTATATACTAAAATATAAATAGCATATAATTGAGATAATTTCATGGATGCAATGGAAAGTATATATGTGAATATATACTATATAACACGTCACATCTGTAGCACGAATTCGAATTCGTCAGCTGTATCCCATCCAGGTTAGGATTAAAGGTGGGAACTACTCTATTTGGTAGTCAGCCTTGAACTTCAGAAACACAGAAAGTTCTGTCTCTGGAGTTATGTGATTAAGGGCCTAGGTCACCACTCCCAAGCTTTCCCTGTGCTGGGATTAAAAGTGTGTGCCATTGAAGCCCAACTGTTTGGCCGTGTACTCAAAGATCAAGAAATTCCTGAGCTATGTCTACCTAGTTTTTGACTGTGTGTTGATCTCTTGATATTTTAGGTTTTATTAAATATGTAATATATTACCACATATGTCTGTGCATATTATGCCAAAATGTTCCCTTCCACTCAAACAACGCAGATGTGCACAAGAAAATTCAAGAAAAGGAATAGTAGCATCTACATTTTTCAGTTTCCTACACTTATGTGAATTGTTCAAATTATATTTCTCAAGGATCCTGCATTTCCTCACTTTGAAGCAGTCAGTGATAGAACCCATCTTAATAACACATGGAAATCTATTGACATCTAAGCAATACTTTGAGAGAAACAAGAGAATCCTCAAAATCAATAAAACGCCTGCCATTGTGTAGAGGACTATGCTCTGGGTTGAGTTACATCTCAGCAGTCCAGAACTTGGCTGGTACCTGCGAGGCTCTAGGCACCGTTGCTCAGTAACAAGGTAAAGAATAAACTCATGCTGTCCTCTGGGAAGAAAGCAAAGTAAACTCCAGCTTGATTTGGGAAGTCTAGAAATGATAGTAAGGAAGAGAGAGACTCCACTCTGAACTTTACAGCCCCGGCTGTAAACCATGTGTTAACCATGCGGAGAATGTAACACAGGGCATGATCAAAGTCAGACCCAACAGACCTTCGCACTGCTGCTTGTCATATGCTGGACAGTAGGCTGCAGAAAGTGCTGTGGCTGCTGTCCCAGGGCCATGACTGATGGATGTCACCCTTCTGATGTTCCTTTGTCCACCCATCCACGTAAGCAGAGATGGATCCATGAAAGCCACGTAAGCCTCAGGATTGAATGGAGCATGAAGCATGGGCAGCTGCTCAGTCCATGCTGAGTGAGTACATGAATAAGGGGCTGAGCGACTAAAAGGTTACGAGTAAGTGAATGGATGTGTGAGACACAAGTGAATGAACACAGACTCTCCAGGCTACGATCCATCCTTTTGAGTCTGAGATACTTCCTGCAGCCAGGGAATGGGAAAAATTACCTAGCCTCAATTAATGGCCCCCTCAATCTTCTTTGCCTGGTCATGTGGCCAAGGGAGCAAGTACATAGATTGTCAGATCTCTGTCATATGTCCACTACTGGAACTGGAGGGGAGAGCAAAATACCCAGATAAGTGTGGAACTGATTCTTACCCAAAGAGCATTCAGGGATCCCGGTTAGAAGATGAGCCATGACAGATGGGAGGATGAAACCTTACAGAGAAGACCACTAGAGAGACACAGAAATAGGCCCTCTTAATGGATTAACAAACTGTGATACAGCTACACAGTGGTGTACTACTCAGCAGTAAGAAAAAATGATATCCCAAAATTTGCAGGCAAATGGATGGATTTGGAGAACATCCTCCTGATCGAGGTATCTCAAACCCAGAAAGATAAGCAGGGGATGTACTCACTCATTAGTGGATTCTAAACAAAAAAGCAAAAAGCAAAACATGTCCAAGCTGCAAACTACAACCCCTGAACAGCTTTGGATCTGAAACACCTGAGAATGGCACCTTGGATCCCACTCCCCCTAGAAGAACAACTGACTCAGTCTTGATGTTGCAGTGAGGAAGCTGGATCTGCCAGGAGTGGATGTTGAACTGAGCAATATTGAGACCTTGGGACCTCCTGTCCATGCTGGGAAGGAGATGGGGAGATGTGGAGAAGAGAGAGTGACTGGAGGGGATGGGAGGGGGAAGAGACCTTGAATAAGGATATACAAGGATAGAAAATATGACTTTATTCATAATAATAATAAAAAAAGAAATAGGCTCTCTTAAAAGAGCACATTCAGGGTAGACCAGGTGGCTAAGAGACTTAAGGCCTGCCACACAAGCTGACAGCCTGAGGTCCAGCCCGTGAACCCACAGTGGAAAGAGAATCCATTCTTGAAGCTGCCCTCTGACCTCCTCACATGCTTCCTCACTCTCACACACATTATATATGCATCCAATAATGATAAAGGATATATGTTTTCAAGACCGCAGCTGCACAGAAAGATGCTATCAAGAGTCAGCCCTACAGGGCCACTAGAGAAAATAGGTGGAGAGTCTCCACTCAAGGCTTTCAGTGACCTTTCCACAGAAAAAGATCAGAGGCAGACAGCAGTCGGGGGCTGATCTCTGAAGTCAGACAGGCCATGGCATTGTATGTCAACTCCTACCAGATTCTTGATCTCACACAAATTCTTACCTCTTCTTAGCTGGAAAAAGGGATGATGACATGATAGTAATGGTTTTCCAATATTGTTGTGCAGATTAAATAAGCAAATAAATAGTTGATAGCAGCACTTGACATATCTTTAAGTGTGTGCTCATGTCGGTGTGTGTGTGTGTGTGTGTGTGTGTGTGTGTGTAAAGGAGCATGTGTGGAGATGCATGTGTATGTGTGTGTGCGTGCACTTGGGGATTAGAGGCCCACCTTGAACGTTGTTCCTCAGGCACTTGTCCATTTCTTTTGAGACAGGGCTGTTGGGATCATGTGTTTGATCTGACATGATACAATGATACTTTACCCTTTTAGCTGGAGGCAGGTATCTATGAATAGAGAGATGTCTCATGCCCTATGGACTCGGGAAGTGGATGTGGGATGGTAGATGAGAGACGAGAGGCGGCAGACGCTTAGGCTATTTCTACGTAGTAGAAGGACTTTATTGTTATAATAACATAAAGAGAAAGGGAAGGGAGGGAGAGAGAAAGAGGGAGAGAGAGGAAGAGGAAGAGAGAATGATATATAGAGAAGGAGTGTTCCTGAGGGAAGTAAAGAAGAACTCAGCTGGGAATTCTTAACTGGAGCTTGATGTCAGAACTCAGATCAGGGCGTGGCTTCAGAGGCTAGAACAGAATTTTAACATTTTCTTATTCTTTGATTTTATATTAAAAAAGAAGGTGGGTTATTGATGGGATGACTAAGGACACAGAATTCTCTGTCTTTGTGGATTTGGGGCAGAGCAGGAGGATAGGACCACTGTGGAAGGTGTGGGTGAGGTAGCTAGCTGTCATCTTGGAGATTTCACAACCATCTATAATGACATCTTGTACCATCTTCTGTATACTGTATACATGATAAATAAATCTTTAAAAAAAGATAGATGGTTGTGAGCCATCATGTGGTTGCTGGAAATTGAACTCAGGACCTCTGGAAGAACAGTCAGTGCTCTTAACCTCTGAGCCATCTCTCCAGCCTCTTTTTTTTTTTTTTTAAGCTACTTTAAGATGGAATTGATCATCATTGTCATAATCGGTGCTTAAAAAGGAGTACCTTGCTGTCTAGAGACAGAGCAGGTTGTAGGTGTCCTCTGCATGAATTTTTCTTGAGCGCAGTAGACTGACTCCAACGTGCCCAGAGCAAAGATGGTGGTTGTCTTACTTTCACCAAAATTAAAGATGGCGATCAGCTGGCTTTTGTCAAAATTAAAGGCTGGCTTCCTCCCAAATCAAAGATGGTGATCACCTAACTTCCAACCATGTGACCTTTTTTTAATGGATATCAAAAGCCCCTCACCAAGTAGTCTGTGCTGGCTGCCAGTGAGCCCTGTTGTTCTACCTGTCTCCTCCTCCCCAGCACTGGAATTGTAAGAACAAACCACCATGCTCAACTTTTTATGAGTGTTGGATCACACCGATATCTTTACGCTTGCGTAGTAATCACTGAGCAGCTGAGCTGTTGCCACAATCCCAGCCATGGAGAATTTTAAGAATGCTTCATACAAGCTGGTTTCTTTGTCCTCATTCTGTCCTAAGAAGAGTTCAAGAATGGAGACCAAGAGAAAGAAACAGGAGATGCAGAAGACTTGGACTGAGGTCTTGAACTCATTCATTACAAAAGCAAGGTTCTGCCCTTTTCTACCTGTATGACCTTGACCTCAGCTCTTTACAGTGTGGACCCTTCAATTATAGGATACAACCACAGTTTCGTGGAAAACACACATTAACCACACTGTGATAAATAGCTATTACTAAAGAGACCCACAATAAAGTAGATCCCAGAGGGAGGTGAATAAATTAAGCATGACATTTCTTCCTTCCTTCATTTCTCTTCTCCCAGATTTGTTGAGGCCTCATCATCACCGTCTTGTGTTTCTATTTTGATCATGTTATAGGTTTACAGTACTTCCCTCTGAATCTTTATATGCTATAATTTGGGCCCTATTTTTACACAATGAGACCATTTTAACTGAGAACAGATTCAATTGTCTTTCGGCATATATCATTGTTTATCTTAATTAATGCTAAAATATTCTTAGGGGGAAAACCACATCCCACAGAGTATTATGCAAGGAAACTTAGCATTCACTTTTGCCTCCCTCTTGTCTGGCATATCAATTTATAAAGGTCTCAGCATCTTGTTATTTCAATGACGATATTGCTTTTAAATACGGACACCCTTCTGTGGGAATTAAGTCACAAGGTGTCAACAGCAGGTGGGGATTAGCACCGTGAGATGCCTGTCAGAGCTGCATGACTGACAGCCAAAAGAAGAGACTGCTTCAGGTGGGAGTAGCAGAGAGTGAAGTCACTGGCTTTATCTCTGTGAGATTCCTGTGGTCAGGATGGACTGAGGGCCCAGGAAGGCCCAGTCTGAGGCTTGTGGAACACTTGTCAAGTGTATCAGTTCCTTTTCTGTTGCTGAGACAAAAATATCTGACAAAAGTAACTTAAGGGAAAAAGGACTTTTTTGGGCTCATGGTTTGAAAACAGGAGAGGGAGGCAGCTGGAGAGAGAGGCAGCTGGAGAGAGAGGCAGCTGGAGAGTGAGACAGCTGGAGAGAGAGGCAGCTGGAGAGAGAGGCAGCTGGGGAGGCAGCTGGTCACATTGCATTTGCAATCAGGAAGGAGAGAGCAAAGAACGCTGATGCTCAGCTCGTTTTCTCTTTTTAAAATTCAGTTTCAGACCCCAGCTCAAAGAAGGAGGTTGATCACATTTAGGGTGGGCTGTGGTGATACATTGTATATTTAATAAAAATAGTCTGGAATATCAGAAGACAGAGTCACTCACAGAGCCATGAAGGTCTAGGAATGGTGACCCACACCTTTAATACTAAGGAGGCAGAGATCTGTGTGGATCTCAGTGAGTTCAAGTCGTAACAGGGCGAGGCAGGCAGTGTGGCATGCACCTTTAACCCTAAGAAGATTGACCAAGGAGGTGAGACAGCTGAGTGGAGATATTGAAGAGAGTTCAGCCTCGCCTGGCACTTGCCTGGTTGGTGAGAAGCTTGGAGTTGGAGGAGACAGTCCTGTGGAATTGGCTGGGTGAGAAGGGGCTATGATTTGTTTCTCCATCTCTCTGACCTTTCAGTTTTTCCCCAATATCTGACTCTGGGTTTTTATTATAGAATTAGAATTAAATTAGAATTAGAATTAAATAGAATTCATGCAGTGGTGGGTTTTCTCATTTCAATCAACACAATCTAGAAAACCTCTTGCAGACTTGCTAGATGTGATAGTTGATACTAATTTTCAACAGGACAAGATCTGGAACAACTAGGGTAGATACTCAACACTGCAAAGAAGAAATGAATAACGGTATGCCTCCCAGACAGCGGTGAGCGTTGCCTCTGCCCTGCTCCCCATCTACCTGCTTCTAACAGGTTCCACGTGTCCTTTGGGGAAAGACTGGTCCTACTCTCAGTCCAGGCAGTTTGCCCCCACCCCCGCACCTCCGCTCCACTCCAGCGCCAGGATGAGCAAATGATGCCCAATCAGTACAGACTACTTCCCTGTCTGCAATAATTGGGCAAAGTGTTACATGTGACCCAGTGAAAGCCAATGAAAGTCCACTTGGACACTTAATAAAGAACCGCGGACAGGTAGTGGGTCCCTTCCCATGTAAGCCGCCAAGTGCATGAGGAGGTGGATTTTCACCTTCGCTGTGGGAAGGAAGTCCTTGCTTAAGGACAATGCTCCCACTAAGGAGCAGAACTGACCTTTCCTGGACCCTGCACCACTGAACACTAGAAACAGCCAGTTCAACACTCTGGGGCCTTAAAGCGAGCCAACCATTTATCATCTCTCTTTTAAAAGCTAGACTGAGTTGAGTTTCTGACCCCCTAACCAGAGTTCTGTGAAGGGCAGGGCCTTGGCAGAGAATTGTGGGGAGGGGAGTAGCCAGGGAGAGGAGGAGAACCTGTTAACCACATCTGCAGAAACACTCCTCCAAGGGATATCATCCTGCAGAGCCCACCTGCCTTCTTAACACTATTCCTTTGGTATCTAAAGTCCAAACAGCTTTTAAATCACACCATCAGCCCTGAGGACGCCTCCAAAGGCTGGGTAACATTATAGTGTGAAATGCAAAGCTTTACAGGGGCATGGTGAGATCTGGGGATGACAAGTGTGTGCATTAGGGGTGTGAAAGGAACAGCTGGGAGGAACGACCAGCTGTGAGGGGAACAGGGTGAATCTGGGCTCCACCTGACTGCAGATGCTGTGCTCAAGGAGCCTAACCTGAGTAGGGACATGTAACAAATCTCCACAGGAGTCACTGTTCCTCTAGTGAAACTATATTGTGAATTACACAGTGGACCAAGTGCTTTCTCACTGTATGAAACTTCTCAGCAGCCTTGTTAGTTATGGGGTCTATTGTTTCTACTATTTCATAAGGATTTGTTATTTATTTATTTATTTATTTATTTATTTATTATGTATACAGTATACAGAAGAGGGTACCAGATGTCATTATAGATGGTTGTGAGCCACCATGTGGTTGCTGGGAATTGAACTCAGGACCTCTGGAAGAACAGTCAGTGCTCTCAACCTCTGAGCCATCTCTTCAGCCCCTGTTATTTATTTTTATTTATATGCCTGTGTGTTTGTGTGTGTCTGTGTATGTGTGTGTGTCCAGAGTCTACAGTTACAGGGTGCTGTGAGCTGCCTGACATGGGTGCCTAGAACCTAACTTAGGCACTCTGGAAGAACAGCAAACACTCTTAACTGCTAAGTTATCTGCCCAGTTACTGTCTCTATCTTTCACGAAAAAGAATGGAAGTAAAGGGAGGAGAAACCTGGTCAGCCATCATGTCTGCCTGACTCATTCTGACACCATAGGACCCTGCCTCAGTTTCTCCATCTGCCTACCTTCGACAGCAAACTGATATTCATATGACTTAGAAAACATGGCTCAACTGTGTGTTAGCTTTCATCATGGCTGTCTCACTTTCGCATCACCCTGGCCAGAAGGTTGCCTCTCCTTTTCTCGTGATCGTCTGCCATGCTCAGGGATGCTGGGGAAATTGTGTGGGGATTTGCAGACTGTAGGAGTCTCTGTTGGCTCACCCCAAGGCAAGAGATAAGAGAAATCTGCTTAAAGACTGGGGTGGGGGCTCAGTAATTAAGAGCACTGTCTTTTAGAGGACCAGACTTCTGTTTCAGCACCCACACGGAAGCTCACAGTCATGAGTAACTCAAGTTCCAGGGGATCCCATGCCCTCTGCTGGCCTCTGTAGACACCTGCACTTACATGTGCACACACATACACACACACACACACACACACACACACACACACACACACTTAAAAAGTAAAAGAAATCTTTTAGAAAAAGAAATTTGCTTGTTATCACTTAATAAACTCATAGTTTTTATGAACAAGTTCCCCTCAATGTGAACATGACCCCTCCACACACCTAATGTGGTCATAGGCATCTGTACATCACTCTGATGAAGCAATGATCTCTTCCTTATTCTCTTTGTCTGTCTCTGAGCCCCGGGCCTGTCTGTCTTTTCCATCCTCTGCTACTCAACATTATTCACTAGAATATTCCTTATCCCCTCACCAGCCATAATTCAAGATTGAGAGTCCAAATAATGATATGGAGTAAAATAGAAGAGATTTAAGCAAATTCAACTGGAAATAATGTGAAAAAATATTATTCACCCAGGACAGGAACCCGCTTTTTGATCTTCCTTGGCCAGGATACATTTGTTCAAGACGGTCTTTTGATAGCAAGAAGCGAGCAGGTGCCTTTTGAAAGGAAACCTTGTGTCTTTGTTGGGAAATAATGAGTCTGATGGAGTCCCTTGCTCTCTGATGCACAAAGGACTCTATAAAGAAAACCATTTGTGTTGTCTGAGCCCTGTTACCGAGCGCAGCTTTCTTTGGTTTGGCCTTTTAGATGAGGGTTTGAGGAATGGAAAATTTCCCTGAATAAGAAATCAGAAAGTTTGACCTCCATGGCTACCTCTTTCTTAACATGATAACAACTGGCAATTACTTTCTGATCTGAAGTGTGAGAATGAATATGGAAAGGGTGGCTCGCCTGCTACTTTCCTCTCCTAGTCTGTCCTCCTGCCTGATCCAAGGTGATTTTCCTTTTGTTCTTCCAGGCCCAAAGACTCAGTACAATCCAGAGCTGGAAATTCCTATGATAACTGCAATGTGTATGTGCGCGCGCACGTGTGTGTGTGTGTGTGTGTGTGTGTGTGTGCGCGCGCGCGCGCGCATGTGCGTGTATGTGTGTGCATGTGTGCCTGTGTGTGCGTGTGCGTCTGTGTGTGTGTGTGTGTGTGTGTGTGTGTGTTTAGCATATGGCAAATTCATAAACCAGAATTTCTTTTCTTCTTCTCTTAGGGACAGTAACTGTTCCCATGGCTTAGGGGTGTCTTGGAAGTAGGTGTGACCTGATTGCTAGTTTTAGCATGTTGTACAGTTGCTTGGAACTCTGGCTATACAGAAGTGTGCCCTCAGAGTCATGCACTGGCAGGCCTAAAATAGACAAAATGCCATGTTTGAGCACATTCATAAGTGTGTGGTAAGGAATGAGCCTCTGAAATCCATTCCACTTGGCTCCAAATTCTGCTTGCTTTCAGTCACTGTTCAGTCTCTCTGGTGCTTAGTGTTCCTGCCTGTATAACAGAAACGTTAAAAGCAGCATGTTTGGACAACATGGTTTCTTCTTCTTGATGTTATTGGCATCTTGGGCCAGACAGCTCTTTGCTTTGAGAAAGCTTCACAGTCATTTTCCCTGTTAAGCAACAAGCATGACTTCTACCCATTAGACATCAGTCACATGCCCCTCCACCTTACTTGTGACAATCAGAAATGGTTCCAGATAGTACCAGATGTTCCACAGAATGTTTAGTCTGTGAAAACTGGATAAAATGATCTACGTGAACCTTCCAGACATTGCTCATTAGATACTGCCTAGTAGGTAGGCTTCCATCAATATCTGTTGTCATTGTGCCCATGAAGCAGAAGGTAGAAACTTAAGGCTTTTTAAAGATTCTGTTCCTTTTTTTTTTTTAATTGTCTCTTTTGGGGGAGTGCTGGGGTGGGTGATGTGTGTGTGTGAGGTCTGAGGCACCAGAGCCCTGGAATTTGAGTCTTAGGACTCGAAATCTAAGCTTCCAAACTCGAAGTCCTTGGCAAGAACAGCAAATGCTTTACCCACTGAGCCATCTGTCTAGTCCTATTTGGGCTCTAATTCCCAAGTTATTACACAGAAATGCTAAGTATCTACCCCCACTTCCTGCTGCTGATAAATCATTTTGCCTATTTCAAAGTTCCCAGCTGCTACAGGACATGATGTCTCACAGCTTTGATTTAAGCACTCAGGAGTAGGGTCAGGCAGGTTTCTGAGAGTTCCAGGACAGCCAGGGCTGCCATAGTGAGACACTTTCCCACAGACACCCCCCAAAAAAAGTCAACTCCCCTAACCCCCAAAAAACTCAAATCAAAAACATCCCCAGCCGACTGTGAACAGGTGGTGTCACCTTGGTCCAGGGGAAATGGAAAGATTGTGTAGCAAAGGGTTCATTGAAGAGGAAACAGATACATGTCAGCAATGTAGAAACTATTTTGTCCTCATTAACAAAATGCCTGGCAGAAACAAAGATGCTTTTGTCATTTTGACACGTGTGTGTGTGTGTGTGTGTGTGTGTGTGTGTGTGTGTGTGTGTGTATGTGTGTGTGTGTGTGTGTGTGTGTGTGTGTGTGTGTGATAGGGTTTCCTAGTCTGGACTAGCCTCAGTCTTACTGTGTAGCTAAAGATGACCTTGACCACTTGCTCTTTCTGTTCTATGGGCTTGTAAAACAGGTGTACAGGACTCGCCGATGGCTTGATATTCGGTCTTTGGATACCACAGAAGCAGTCTTTGAGTTTTACTGTGGGGATAGCCAGTGTGGTCAGTGACTGCTCCTTTGCTTTCTGTGGAGACTTTACATGTGCAAATGTGAGGGAGAGGCCTCATCCTGCAGCAGGGGGTACCCGGGTACCCTTCCTCCTCTAGGCAGAGATGTGCCTTTCTGTTGCTGGGGGACTAGCAACAAAGCATGTCTCCTTTTGCTTGTCCCGTCCAAAGATGACACACACTAACTGTCACAGGAGAGGGAAGTGCCTTCACTTTCATGGTGCAAATCTCTAATGTGATTTGAGGCTGCTTAATTTTTTTGCCTTCAAATCCCTGGAGCGTGCAGGTGTTGTGCATCTGACTAAACGGAGGTAAAGTCAGGACAGGACTCCCCGGCCTCAGATTCTCACTACATTCACAGGTTGTATCATTGGAGGTTGGTAGCACTGAGGCTACTTGTCACCTTGGTGTTGGCTAAGACGGGATGCCTTGGAGACAAGAACATGGAAGCGTGAATGCTGATCCTTCACTATTTGTCTGACTTTGGACCTGGTACTTACCCTCTGGAGAGACGTTCAGCTAATGAAGGTGGAGATGACAACATCTGGGGTCTATTGTGTGTGGAAAGCACAGTGTTTAACATGTGGTTCATTCTCAGTACTTGCTTTGTTTGTCTCAGTGAGTGAGAACTTTCTAGAATGCACATCATCAATACTTAAGGCCCGTATCTGATGACTCTGGTCCATCTGCAGGTGTGAAGACCTCGGAAGGACCTTGGTTGGGACTTGTATCCCTCATCTAGGGTGGATTTTAGGTGTTTAGAAGTGTTAGTGGTCATCCAGGTCTTGAGAATTTGAATGACCAAGAGTCAACAGAACCCTTTGCTTGTGGACCTAGCCCTTGAAGTTAGACTCAAGACCCATTTAACACCATGCAGACACAGACAGGAACCTCATGGGGCTATTGTGAGGATCTAACCGGACAAGGCAAAGCAGCATGCTTAGTATGCCTGACACACTGTGAGCTGAAGGAGCAGCTCAGCTTCCTTCAGCATTTCCTGCCTGTTTAGTTTCCTTCCTCTGCTTCCTTTGTTCTGATGGGAGGTGACTGATTCAAGCCTGTGGTGTCCTCCTGTAATGCCAGCACTTGGGGTTTTGAGATGGGAGAATAGTGAGTTTGAGACCAGCCTGGGATACATAGAAGATCCTGTGTCAAAATATTGATCTTTCCTTACTGGGAAGAAAATATCCACCTAGAAGTAAGCTCCTCAACACCCACAGCTCTGGTGGACAGCAGCCGGTTTAGGATTTTATTTTGTTGGGGGATCTTATTGAATGACTAAGTGATGACTGAGTGTGCCACCTCCTCAGATGATGCCTATGCTCATGGAACCAACTGAGAAGTCAATGTCAAGAAACATTGGGTTCCTGTTCAAATTTTGTTTGTCACTATGCATAATTTTTGGGAGGATGTTTCTCCTGCCCAGATCCTTAACTTTAATTATTCTAGTGGGACTAAAAGACAAAGCAACATCTAAAATACATCCCCATTTGAGTATATCATGATTTGCTTATAGAAAGTGTTGAGAATTTCATCCATGAATGTAATTCACTAGCCTGTGTTTTAACATTCCTCATAGAAGGGCCTGGTGTTGAATGTCTGTGTGTGTGTGTGTGTGTGTGTGTGTGTGTGTGTGTGTGTGTGTGTGTTAGGGGGTGGATAAGGTGGATTATGTGTGTGTGAGGTCTGAGGGGTGGATAGAACCTTCAAAGACCTAAATCTAATGGTGATTTTTCTGCCAGCCAGACACTGCTACCTAAAGGCTCTGATGTCTTCAAAATAGTACAACATGCTTCAAAACTGGAACACCAACCAAGCCACAGGACCTTTGGCCAACACTCTATCCCACCTACAAGATGTGCCAAGGCATTGCAGGTACAGAACTTGTGGGAGTGGCCTTGGAGCTTGTTTTTGTTGGGAACGAGGGTGAGATGGGCTATGTATGTATAAGGTTCGAAGTTCAAATCCCATTCCTGACACTTCCTAGCTATGGCTGAAATACTTCTTCAACATCCATTTAGTTGTTCATTGCCACAAACACGTACTTTGGTGCTGATACAGCAGACATCAGCCCTGCCTTCTAAGAGTCTGTCCTGTGGGGGATGATCTGATCTCTGATCGTACTTTGAGTAAGCAAGGGCTAGTGTCATGAGCTCCTACAGCAGGGTGTCCTGAGTGTAGTCCAGGAAGGCAGAGGTCAGGGAAGACTTCACAATGGAAGCCTTGCATAAAATAAAATCCCTTTCCTTCTTCAGGGCTGGGCATTGGGTAGATTAAGCAAATGCTCTACCAGTAAGCCCTATCTCTAGACTCAAGCAGAAAGAAAATCCATGCAGAAAATATAAGAAGACAGACACAGGCATGGAAGAAAGACTCTCCCATATAGAAACTGAGAGGCTGGAAGGAAACAAAGAAACTAAGAGTTCAGATGGATGTGAGCAGGAAGGGGAGGGGGAGGAAGGGGTAGTGAAGGCCGCCTTCTGAAAAGAATTTGTACTCTTGATTATAGAGAATAGACTCATTCCTCAAAGTAGCAGGAGCCTCAAATTGTGCAATCGAGTTTCACAAAATTGCCTATAGGTGTCTATAGAAATAATAATGTCTGGCATAGCTCAGGAAACAAGAAGAAAGGATATTGGATGTTTTCATCTTAAGGAAGTGATAAATGCTTCAAGATATAGATGTTTTTATCCTGGTTTGGACTTAAGCAATATATACATAATAAAACTCTATCTCATTAATGCACATGATGTTTATACTTTAATATGTTAGTCAAAATGGATTTTTAGAAATTGAACCATGTTGTAGAGAATGGTTTGTGTGGGAGGAGAGAGACAGATGCCACGACCCAGACATTGCTAGGGTAATTCTCTCCCATGACTGGATCTTTGTTAGGGTACGTCTTTGAGTTCCAAGTCCTTAGAATGTATAGAGATGGCACACACCAGAAGACCAGCCATTGCTCACTGAATACAGTGTAACTCCACTCAGAATGGCTGTTGGGGAGAGGGATTCATGGAGACTTCAAAATCTATTTTTTTGACTCAATCTAAAGAATTACTAATTAATCAGATGAGAATTTTGAATAATTTTCCCTAGATTATGGGATGAGCCTTTTAGCAACTGATAAAGCAAAGAAAGGTTTGAGTGTGAAGTATCTCCCACAGGGTCATACATATATGTGTGTGTAATATATGTATATTTAATATATGTAAAATTTATTTTTTCAACATATTTTGACTTCTGTTTTCCTTTCCTACTTCTTTCAATCCCCCTCATCTCCCCTCTTTCCAGATCTATTCCTTCTCCATTTTCCTTCAGAAAAGAGCAGGCCTCCCATGGATGTCCATTCAACACGACATAGCAAGATATAGTAAGACATGGCACAAACCTTCATATCAAGGTTTGTCAAGGCCACCCAGTAGAAGAAAAAGGGTCCCAAGAACAGATGAAAGAGTCAGAGACACCCTACTCCTGCTGTGAGGGGTCCCACAAAAGCACCAAGCTAACAACCATAGCACATGTAGAGGACCTAGCACAGAGCCATGCGGGCATCACGCTTGCAGCTTCGGTCTGTGTGAGCCCTGTGAGCCGGGCTTAGCTGATGTTTATGTGCCCTGTTCTCCTGGTGTCCTTGACCCTTCTGGTTCCTATACTTCTTCCTTCTCCACTTTTGTGGGGTTCCCTGAGCTCCAGGGGCAGGGACCTGCTGGAGATCTCCAATTTGTACTTTCTCTCCACCTAATGTTTGGCTGTGGGTCTCTGTATCTACTCCCATCAGTTGCTGGGAGAAGCCTTTCTGATGAGGCACTGATCTATGATTACATAAGAATATCATTAGGAATCATTTTATTAATTTTTTTTATCCTATGTCTCTGAATTATCCAACCTGTGATTTCTGATCATACCAGGCAGTGCCAGGCATGGACTCTTTCCCTCCCATGGCATGGGCCTCAAGTTAGACAAGTCACTGGTTGGCCACTCCCACAAGTTCTGTATTTGCAATGCCCTGGTACATCTTGTAGATGGGATAGAGTGTTGGCCAAGGCTCTTGTGGCTTGGTTGGTATTCCAGTTTTGAAGCATATTGTACTATTTTGGAGGCT
The DNA here is from genome assembly GCA_004025045.1 of Sigmodon hispidus. Lineage (NCBI taxonomy): Eukaryota > Metazoa > Chordata > Mammalia > Rodentia > Cricetidae > Sigmodon > Sigmodon hispidus. The sequence continues at coordinate 109,461 of PVIH01004478.1, forward strand.
TCAGAGCCTTTAGGTAGCAATGTCTGGCTGGCAGAAAAATCACCATTAGATTTAGATCTTTGAAGTTTCAGTCTACCTCTGATTCTGGCTGTGGTGTTGGCCTGATATATATGATCTGCCTCTGCTGCATGTGTCCATCTGTGTCTTGGTGTAAATGGACCAACACTTCTCTGACATTGTGAGTTCACATACCCCCCCCCAATTATTCTTCTGGGGGCTGTTTTTGTTACTAAAAGTAACAAAGTAACAAGTGCCGAAAGAAATAATCAATACAGCCATGTTTTCTGTCGTGAAAACCTCTTAGCCCAAGCTTTCGCTTCCATACCTGTCAAATAGGACTGACTTTTCATTCACATCTGCTAAGAATGTAGAGGTTTGCCCGGTACCAGACTCAGGGATGCTCAGTGTGTCTGACACAAAGGATCTCTTCTACAGGGTGCCAAGTTTATTGTAGGTCATGTGGGAAGAGTCTCTTCTATTTCCCCAGAGTCTCTAGGTACAGAGACTGTCCCCAGAGATGGCTGTGGCATCAGAAGTGACAGAAACACAAGGGGGATGTATTCATCCAGGAAATGAGACAAGCAACTGCAATTGCTAATTTGAGTTCATTTTCTAAAAACGCGCGTGATTCTCGGTGCAGCGCACTCACCTGCAAACCTGGTCCTTAATGAGCCATTCTGTTCATTGTTGGTGTGAGGGCTTTATTGGTCAGAGGGGCAGGAGGGCAATGAGGCTTTCTACAGCCAAGGAGTATGGGGTGTGTGTGTCAGCAAATGTAGCAGAAAGAAAGTTAGCTTTCTCTTTAAGCTCCTGATCAGCACAACTTCTCAGGGTGGTTACTTCAGCCCCATTTTCTAGAAATCATGCCTGCTAATAAACGGGAGTGGTATCACTGAGGCTTCCTTTTTTTTGTGGAAAAAAATGGTACCATTTATTGGGTATGGTGGGCATATTCCTGTCATCCTAGGCAATGAGAGGCTGTGGCAGGGGAATTACCATTTTGTGGTCAACCAGGGCTACATAGCAAGTTCAAGGCTAACCTGAGAGAGATCCTTTCTCAAAACCAGAAAACAAACCACCACTCTGCTAGAAAGGCTCTGCAGGCCTCCCAGGGCCACTTTTCCCTCTACCCAGAACTCCTACTTCTTAGTGACTGAGAAGAACTGGTCGTAGCCAGTTCCTCTGAGAGAAACAGAGCAGCAAGTAGCTACTTCCAACCTAAAGACTAGAACTCATTCTCCGTGAGGATAATGTTGTAATAAGTTTCTGGCACTGCCTAGACCTGAGACCCAGACCAACAGTCCCAAATAATCACACAAAGGCTTATATTAATTACATGCTGTTTGACCTATGGCTCAGGGTTATTGCTTGCTAGCTCTTAAAACTTAACCCATTCTATTCATGTCTGTCTTGCCATGTGGCTTGTGGCTTACCTGTACTCTATTACATCTTGCTTCTTGGGGGCTGGAGTGCGTCTCTCAAACTTTAACATCTAAGTTGAGGTTTTTTTTTTTTTTTCCTAAAACTGTCACTATAAATATCTCATTTTCAGCTCCTTCAGAGACCCAGGAAGGAAATAATATTAGTTAAATAAATAGGATGTGCAAGCAAGCAACTTTCAAATAATGTAAAAATAATCAAACAGCTGGATGCCTGGACAGTCAGTCACCCAATGTTCCTGTGCTGTGTTAAAACATCCATCTTTGGCCTACAGGCCTAGCATGTCTGACTGACTTCTCTGCAAAGCAGGATATTCTTAAAGACCTTTCTACCTTGTCCTGGCAAGATTTGGCAGTTTTTTTTTTTTTGTGTGTGTGTGTGTATATTCTGCTTGTCCATTTTGGACATCATACTGTCGACAGTCAAGACAAGAGCACTCTTTTGCTCAGTGGCTAACTTTTGCCACACAGAAGGTCAATTTCAATTGGAGTTTCTTTGATGCCCATCATCTTCTCTGAAGTAGATTGGTGCTGCCAGGAGCAGACATGTCTCATTGTCATAAAAATAATAAGAACCTATATTATTAAAATATCCTAAATGCCATATTATGTAGATCTTTCAACTTTTTGAAGACCTATCCATTTAAAATATATTCCTGTTTGACCTTGAAAACATATCTAATTTGAGTATAGATTTGATTTATAATGATTAACTACTAACTTGCATTTTTTATATCTTAATTAGTCGGTAATAACTTTTAAGGACTAGCAATTTGTATTACATTATTAGATGAACTGTATAAATATACCTTAAACAATCATATAAATATATGTACAGTAACAAAATTAATCTCAACTTTGTATCAATATACACAATTTGTATACAATATACAAAAAATCCAATACAATGTAAAATATTTAAAACTAGTAATTGCTTTTTAAAAGTAGGTTCAATAATCTATCCTTATATCCTGTCATATCTGTACACCCCCTTTTTGGTTTTTTTTTCAAATTAGAACCCTGAATCTAATCTCCCTTCTTCAGCTTTTTTTCGTAACCATAACCAATAACAATTTGTAATCAATTACCCTAAGCAATGGCAATCATCCATAGCTGATTAAAACACCAAAACCCATCCACCCCACCTCTTGGGAATGTGGGTACCATGTTCTTAGATTTACTTCCTGCTGTCACAGACATTCAGGCATTCTGTAGGAGCAACCAGCCAGGTAGTGGTGATGCACACTGTTTGTCAGTCCCAGGACTTGGGAGGCAGAGACAGGAGGATCTCTGAGTTTGAGGCTAGTCTGGTCTGCAAAGCAAGTTCCAGGACAGTCAGGACTGTTACACAGAAAACCCTGTCTTGAAAAACAAAAACCAAAAAAGGCTAGAAAGATGGCTCTGTCCTCTGATGTTCCAGACTAATTTTATAAAATGTAAAATATATCACCATAGAATGAGGCACATTATTCATGTTTCTTGACTGAATCATGAATGAATGAAGGAACACATGGCGGAAAGCTGGTATTACAGAGGTGTAAGTCCTTAGAGGAAAACTGTTTCTCTCTGTAGGCTTAAGAGTAGAGGTTTTAGCTCCTCCTGTTTGAAATGACTTGTTTAGGAGAGTGGCAGTTTAGAGACAATTACAGTGAGTAGGAAAGCCAGCGCTCATCCTTGGGAGGGGCCTGGAGGGCTCGGGTAGTTTTTATCCAGGCTTTCATATAGACTTCAAAAGCAGGAGAGATGTCATCAGGGGGTGATACTGACTTTTATGGTTTGAGGAAGCTTCTTTTTCACATAAAAATATTTGCTAAAAAATACAAATGAACAAATAAGAGTTTTAGAGGTGAATCTGAGTGCCAGACTGGTTCTAATGATATTTAGAGAATCATTTATCTCCTCTGAACTCGGTATCACACCTTGGAGAGGAGCCTGGGGGAGCTCTCATCCTGGAGCACCGTGGGGATGAAAGCCTAGTGTCAGAAATGTGGGGGGGAAGTTGATAAGTGACAAATTCTGCTGCCATTATTAGCAGTGATGATAACAGCAACACATGAGAATATGACAAATCGGGGTGCACAGAGGTCCCTTATAGCCGGGACAGTCCTTGAATCTGATTTTATTTATAACCTGTCTGCTTATACAGGGTGGCTTAACGTATTGATTCTCTGAAGACCATATGGCTTAGCTCTGTTACAGAGGCCTTTTTAATAAACTTCTCTTACTGATGGTCTATGTGGGAGCAGCAGCATGGTTTCAGTCATGAAGGGATGCTAGGAGCTTGTACTTGCCATTTTCTAAGTGTTTCCTATGCACCCATTTGTCCATAGCACAATCTCATTACATTCCATCATCCCTATCTACAGAGGAAAAAACAAGGACAGGCTGGGGAAATTCTTTAAAGCCGCATGGTTGGTAAGAGAGTCAAACTCGGCTATTCTGGCTACAAGTTATGAGAGGTGAGAGGAAGTGGAAGAGATGAAGACACAGAAGAAAGATGGTGGCAGTCTGGTGGCTCCTGTCATAACCCAGTGGGGCATAGAAGCCTGGGAATGGAGTGTGGTTCTCTCTTGCCACTACGGTAGATGCCAGAGACTTCTGTGAAACAGTACAGGCTGGGTTAGAGAAAAGGTTGCCATGGATACCTGAGGATGCTAAATAAGGGACTACTAGTTTTTTATCTCCATCCAGTTCCTTTGTCTACCCACCGTAAAATTATCTTTTCTGCTAACATAGAGTGCATGGTTTGCCGATTGGAGACAATGCTTCTCAGCTGTCCCCTGAAGCAAAGTGTGGCCATGTGTCCACACCTGGGCTGATGGGTATATGCAGGAAGTTGTATGTACAGCTCTACAAAGGAAGGAAGGAACATGCCCTTTCATTTGCCTTTCCTCTTCTGTTGGAATGGCCGCTGTGATGGCTGATGCAAACACCCGGCAGTAAGAGCATGGAGAAGTGGTTGCTGGCTGCTCACAGCAGGAAAACCAGAGGCTCTGTGGTGATGGAGAACACACTCGGACCAAGTGTGAAAGATGACAACATGACGCAAAAATCTGGGAAAAGGCTGGGTGGGCACAATAGTCTATGTGTGGGATTGGGGAGGGTTTCTGGAATTGTTGCCTAAGCTGAAGGTGAGGATGGCCAAGTGGCAAGTAAAAAGGATATATTGTGTACAATGTGGTGATACAATCTATCTTCTATCACAGAAGGAAGTTCCAGGGGAGCATTGGTGTGGCATGTGGTAGGGATAGAGCCAGAGGGCTCTTTGGGGCAGGTGCCCTGGCACACTTCAAGTCCTAGCCTGAGTGTCTGACTTGAGAACCATGCCAATGCTTTAGAGGGGATTCAGTTCAAAATTAGTGAACTCAGACATGACCCAGAGACCCTACTCTGGATCACTATGGAAGGAAGGCTGGAGCCAAAGCTGAGAAATGACAGTTAACGGGGTATTTACAGAAGCAACATTGCATATCCTCTACAACAGGTTCACTTACACACATACCACACCACACACTGTGGGGGAGCGGAAGAAGCCCCGAGCAATTGAAGTCCCAAGTGAATGTGTGTGGTTGACATGGGCATGGCTGTGTCAAGGACTCCAAAGGCTCAGAACCAGGAAAATGGCAGTGTCTTCCCTGGGCTAAGCTCAGGGAAATGGCAAAGCCTTTCCTGGTCTGAGTGCAAATATTGATAGTGTGTGCAGGAAAGGGTCACCATAGTGCCCTCCCTGAATGTATCTGGCCTGAAGACTCTTCTCTCCTCCAAATGCTACTCCTACTGAGATCAGTTCATCTCCTTGAGCTGTCCATATACCATAACTCCCATCTTCTTGTTTTCTGCATGCAATAATCATGCCCCCTTGTACTGCTGTATGTAATAATTCTAACTCCATGTTCAATACTGAGCTTCTAGGGTGTGGCAGTTTCTCCATCCAAGATTCCAAGACACCTGACTCCAGAATTCGGTTACTTCTGCCCATGTTTTTCATTTCTTCATTTCATTGCTTCCCCTTAGGTGTGTCCTTGGAATCATTCGAGGACTTGCAACACATCACACCACTTATACTACATACATGCACTATGTTACACACCACACATACAACTCTCTCTCTCTCACACACACACTTCACAGCACACCAGATTTGCTACACTCACACCCACCTTTATATCAAACATTGGTGCAAATACAGAATGGGCCCTACAGCTGGGGGTTGGAGAGCCTTCAGCCTTTGATGGTTGATTTAGGGTCAAAGTGCAGCTTTTAAGAACATCTTTTCTGAAACACACCCATGAGCATGCTGGAACATAAGAGCAGGGTGGTACCTTGGTTTCTGTCCATGGCAGGGAAGCCACAGCTCTCCCCTAGTCTTTCCCAGTTTCTGGAAGTGCAGATACCAGAAGGTTCACAGCCCCTAAATTCCAAAATGGCTTCTGCTCTAACCTTTCTTTACTGGTACATGCCCTTCATCCATAGCACCCAAGTCTCTTTTGTGCGCTGCCCTGGAGGAAGGCATTCTGGATGGGCATGTACACTTAAGGAAAGACAGTTTTAATTTTTATATTCTGGATTAATTTCAAGTTAAAAACTAAGTTAGAGGGACCAGAGCTTTGTACTCAGATGCTAATATTTAGGAATTTCGAAGTTAGTCAAGGGCCCTTTGCACTGAGATCACTGTCTGGTTGGAGCATGTATTCATGACTTTCATGTATTCATGACTTTCATGTATTCGTGACTTTCATGTATTCGTGACTTTCTTGTCCCTGTGACAAAACAGCTGAGAAAGTAAATGAAAATATTTCATTTGTGTTTGGACAAATGAAGCTTGCCTGGAGGTCAGAGGGTGGAGCTAGCCACTACTTAACCATAGAGGCCAGGCAGTAGTGGCACACACCTTTGATCCCAGCACTTGGGAGGCTCATGCCTTTAATCCCAGCACTCAGGAGATGCAGACAGGAATATAAGGTGGATGGAGACAGGATCTCAGCTCCTTTCAGTCGGAACATCCAGAGAGGTAAAAGGTCACTGGCGGCTGCTCCTTTGCTTTTCTGATTCTCCAGGTTATCACCCTAACATCTGACTCCTGGTTCTTACTGGACAAGACTAGTTAGGCTCATGCTCAAGGAAAAACGTGTATTGGCTCACAGTTCAAGGGTACGATCCCTCGCGTCAGGAAAATCATAGCAGCAGTAGCTTGAGGCAGCTGGTCACACAACATCCAATCACAAAATAGGGATATGAGCTCTGATGCTCAGCTGCCTCTCTCCTTTGTATTCTGCTCAAGACTCCATCTTAGGGATGGTGTTGTGCACTTTGGGAGTGGTTCTTTCCCCCTCAGGTAAATGTCTGAACACATGGATATACCTGAGATGGGTTTCCTAGGTGACTTTAGATGCAGTCATGTTGCCAGTGAAGATCAGCCACCACAGAAGGATACTGTGTATTCTGGGGTGCCTGTGGAAGTTTGCTAAAGTTGTCAGACAAAGGACCCCCACCAGGTGGGTCCAGCTGCAATGTACTGTCTCACTGTGGAAAGTGTAGGGCCAAGATCAAAGTACTGGCTGGATTGTTTCCTTCTGTCTTTGGTTTCCAGATAGTATCTTCTCTCTGTCTTCACATGACCACGGTGCATCTGTGTCCTAAAATTTATTATTTCAGGGATAGAAGCTAATTGGATCAAGACCTTCAAAAGCCCCTATTTGAACTACAATCTTTAAAGATGAATCTCAGATGTAGTCATGGTGTGAGATCCTGGGTTAGGGCTGCAATATCCACATTTTGACAGGGCCACAACAGTTGCTCTCAGTGTTCAACTATTCTATTTGGGTGGTGATTATAAACAAACCTTTTATGAAACTAAACACCATGGCAATTGTCACTGAGGCTGAACCCCAGACTGAGTGTCCCTGATTGAGTCTGTGGCCATCTGGTTGCAACAGCCACATCTGACCATTCTTTATCTGGGCTCTGGTGTGATGCTACAGGGGAGGGCCACTCTTCTTCTGGGTTGGTCTCTCTTCACCACTTTGCTGACAGGTTTGCTATGGCAACCAATGGCTGGGAAGAGATAACCCAGGGAAGGGCAGGGTCAGCTGCACATAATTTTCCCCAGCTTCCTGGATGATCTCACTGTGCTGTGGCTGATAGGTTCCTAGAGTGGAGTTTATTGAAAATGATCTTCTGTGTGTGTGTGTTCTTTGGGTCTGTGTGTCTACTGTGTATCTGTGATACATGAAAGTGTCTGTGTGTCTATGTCTATGTATGTGTTTAAGTATGTATGTATGTATGTATGGTGTGTATCTGTATATATATGAATGTGTCTGTGAGTCTTTCTGTGTCTATGTATGGATGTGTGTCTACATATGTCTGTATATGTCTGTATGTGTATATCTATATGTTTATACTGTGTATAAGTGTATTGTATGTGTGTGTGTGTGTGTGTGTGTGTGTGTGTGTGTGAGAGAGAGAGAGAGAGAGAGAGAGAGAGAGAGAGAGAGAGAGAGAGAGACTGAGAGAGAGACAGAGAGACAGAGAAAAAGATGTGTATGTGTGTACATGTATTTGAGTGGGCATGGTGATTCCTTCCAGACTGCTGCCAAGTGGAAGTACAGAGGTGTACTTTGAGAAGATGGTAGCTGCTGCGTCTGTGACTGGGTCATGTCTAGTGCCTGTGTGCTCTGTCTATAGCTGCCCTATACTCTAGCTAATCTATAGCTCAGCTTCAGGGGCGCTGGGGGTTTTAAACAGGGCTCTTCTTACCTTGTCCATAGCTAGGAATGATGATCCCCACCTTTAATATCGTCCCAGACTTTTTCCCAATCCTGAAAGCAAGATCCCCCTGCTGAGCATCTCATAGTTTGGAGTATGTTTTGTGTCAGTCTCAGCCACTGTTCTGGAGACCTCCATGTGTCAAAAGCAGCAATTAGAGATGGACAGTGGGAAAGGATTCATCAGTCAAGGAGCAGGTGACTCACTGAATCATTTTCCTGAGCATCATCTGTGATGTCCCCAGGGTCCTGAGGACTTGGTGAGACAGCGTCTGTGTGTGAGAGATGCTTGGGCATCTGCTGTCTCCAGGGCCCTGAGACCTTGTGAGACAGTCAGTGTGTGGGAGGGGCCTGCACAACAAGGAGATACATAAATGTTTCCCGAATGTAAGGTGGGCTGGTGCTTTGAGAGGGGCAGGTGGTCCCAGCATCCTGCAGCCTGTGGAGCCTGACTGAGGAGCATAGTCTTTTGCATGTTTTCCTTTGTCCCCACAACATGCTGGGGGCCTGCTTTGTGCAAAGTTTTCCTTCTCAGCTCATTTCTCTACTGCAATTTAGACCGTTCTCTGGCTGACAGACATTGCCTGGAGCAGCCTGTATGGCTTCCCATGGGTCTGTCAGAGGTGAGCTATCAACACAAAGGCTGAGGCCCAGCTCCTTTTCACTCTCCTCCTTGAGAGCCACCCATAGCAGCTGCCAAGGACAGGCCTGATTTCTGGGCCTGTTTTCATTTCCTTGGTGGCCTCATTTCTTTGCTCATTCATTCATTCATTCATTCATTCATTTGTTTTACAAATATTTATCAAGTACAAGTCTCACCTTGGGATCATAGAAATAAATAAAGGTCCTTCTGTTGGGACTTGTGTTTTAGTGTGAATAGGTGGTTGGGTGAGGCATATATCTGCACTCAACATATAATCATAAATTTGCAAGGAATTTTAAGTTGCATAATTTCTAACTGGGAACCCAATCACTTTGAGACACCTCCACCCTATCCCAAACCTTTTTCTTGAATGGAGAGAAATGTAAGAATTGGGGATATATCCTTGAAACTATTTTTAAGTACACACACACACACACACACACACACACACACACACACACACACACACTAAAAGGTACCCTCAGAGGCCAGAACAGAATCTGGAGTTATAGATGGGTGAGAGCCACCACACATGTGTGGCATTTGGAAGGGGAGTAGGTGTTCCTAACCACTGGACCACCTCTGTTATAGAACCCCAATTGAGTATTCTTAAATGTATAACATAAAGTACATAGAGTGCTGATGAAAACCTGTGATGTAAATGTTAGGATACTGAGTGTTCTGGGATTGCTATGGCAATGGCATGGTTTAGCGGTAAGGCGATCACAGCTGTGATTCCCAAGTTCTGACGAGTGTCAACATCAACACAAAGTCCCAAGTGGTGCAGATGGCACACCCCTTTCACTCAGCCATTTGTCAGCTGTGCCAGTCAGCCAGCACCTCTTAACAAAGCTCCTGACCTCAGCTTTGTCCTTCCTGGAAGATGGAAGCCACACCCCTCCGAGGTAACAGGAAGTGACTTTTGCACATAAACCCTACAGAAGATGAAGACATCTGAGTTGTTATGCACAAGAAGACAAGCTTTCAACTAGCCCATACTCCCCCTGTGGGTGTACCTGTCTCTCAATAGCTCACTAGGTGTCTGCCTCACACAGTTCTGTGACAAGCTGCTAGAGTGACCTCAAGTGACCCAGTCCTCTAACACCTACAAAGTTATTATAGGAACACAGTAGGGAATGTTATTTCTGTTTTCATTAAGAGTTTCCTGTTGGGAGCCGGGACTGAAATCCAATCAGAAAGTGGTTGGTTCCTTCTATAACCTTCCTGCCACTGTTACATCAGTGGTTACATCTTGCCTGGTAGGTCAATACTGTAGCCTGCAAGGTTCATCCCTACATAATACCACTGGTGACTTTTCTCCCCCAGTGATCTACATAGCATCTTCTTGAACTATGAAAGCTGGCCAGCAGGGAGGAAGTTTTCAGGTCAGTTCTAGCTTGTTTTCTCTATGTCTCATACTGAAATGGATTGTATCTTTAGCAACATGGTCTTGTCATCTAGTTATGATTGGCAACCCAGAGCAATGGTGACAGTCTGTGTTGTTCTGTGTGGAAGGACTCTGAGGCCTTAACTTATAGGCTCACATCTCATGCCTGGAACAGAGATTATAATATAAGTTATTTTATTTAATAATTTATGACATAATTGTTTGAGAGTCTTGCTTTGTAGTCTAGGCTAAACTTGACCCATAGACAACCTCCTATCTGACAACTGTTCAGCATTTCTGTCCAAACAGATGGCCTAAACTGAAGAAATGGAGAAAGTAGATGACGAAAAACCAAATGCTATTTATTCAACCTCTGTGGCAAAGGTTAAGGACACTTGACTTCGTTAGGTCAGTTTAAGACAGTGTTGTGGCTTTATGCACGTTGATATAAAAATGGCCATGGCTTTCTATGTCTTTAAAGTCAACTACTTCCATTTAGCAAATATAATAAATATAAAAATGCATTTGACTGGAAAAAAAGAAAACCTCTTATCTACCACTCTCTACCAACTGGTGAGATTGAAGGCTTGAGCCACCATGCCTCGGTGTCCTGTCTCTAATCAACAAGTCAAATGTTATCTATCACACCCCTTACCTCAACCCTCTTGGGACAGTCTTGCTTTCAGTGTCCTCATGGTGGTGTTCACAGTCCCTTACCAGTGCTTCTCTTCCTCCTGGTTTATTTCTACTCCCTAGGAACCCCCAAGAGAGTCTGACATCTACCTCCTTTTGGGAACATACAACTCCTTTCTACTTCCTGCCTTTGCATATGCGTTATTGTTGGGATTCAGTTTTAAATATTTAAATATTTCTAGCAGATTCCAGAGGCATACACCTTTCCTGCTCCTGAATGGGCAATGCACATTGGCATACATGCACACATTCACACAGGCAAACATGCACATAGGCACACATTCACACAGACACATAGTCTTATATGTTCATGAAAACCCAGGAGCTTAGCACCCTGACAAGGGGCTTTCTGCATGAATGAGAGCTTCATTAATCTATAGGCATTTTGGAAAGAAGCAAATGTGTTTCCTTTCTACTAACCACTGCTTATTCGTCAAACTTAAGTTCTGGGTATGTGTGCTTGTGTTCCTGGGAGCCTGAGGGAATTTGTGCCTATGTGCATATTTGTCTGTGTGAATGTGTGCACATATGCCATGTGCATGTATGTCTGTGTACATGTGTGCATGTGTGCCTGTATATATGTGTTTTCCTCATCGACTTGGAATCATGAGCTCCACAGATGTACAAGCTATTGGAATAATAATCAACCTGTGCTTTGTAAACTGGGTTGTGACATGTTTCCTGTGGGAACAAGAACATGCATGAGAGATGAGACCGGATTTGTTCTGTGTCTACCAGGTGTGATTTGTGTACATTCTAGAGAGTGACGAGGAAGGTGACGAGGGTGGAGGGAAGAAAGCAAGCAGAAGTCTGACTTTGAAGTTTCTTGCTCTTTCAAACTGTGTTTACTGCCTCTGCAATTTCTGTTCTAGTATACTATACTAGATCTTTAAACTTCAATGACGCTTTTAAAAATGCATTTACTTGACTGGAAGGAAAGATGTGCCACCTGAAGAATGTTGTAAGAACTCATGAAACTGAAGAAGAAAACAGAGAACATGTGCCAGCGTGAAACTTAGTGGTAGAGAGAGCTTGTCTACCGTTAGTGAGGTGGCCTCGTTTTCACCATAGGAAGGACAGAAGGGAAGGAGAAAGGGAGGGAGGAGGGATGGGGAGGGAGGGAGAAGGGAGGGAGGGAGACACTGAGCAATGATTTCACCAGTAAGATCTACAGCTGTGTTACATAAGGATTTCCTCTTAATTGAAATACTTCCTCCTGGAAGGAGGAGGAAGACTCTTAAGACTCAAGAACACCCAAACTTACAAATCTCATGAAAGCTACAAGATTCACCGGCCTCTTCCTAAGGCCATGCAAGCTGCAGCGAACAGGGATTGTAACTGTTGAGCTGCCTGCTGGTTGTGTGAGGACTCCATGGTGCTACTTCCATGAAGTCATCATTAATGATAGGGATGAGATTTGGCAAAGATGCTATTACTTGATGCTACCCATATTCCTCTTAGCAACTCCTCTATGCTCTGTGGGGAAGCCCAACAACTCTCTAGTTGACTACATTGAACTTTGATGGAGTCCTTCCTTCCTTTAGCCTATCATTAGTGGTGTCTGTACTGGTTACCTTCTATTGCTGTGATAGAACACCATGGCCAAGGCTTATTTTTTTTTTTAAGTGTTTAATTGAGTTTACGGAGGGTTTGAGTCCATGGTGGTGGAGCGAACACACGGCAGCAATGAGGGACAGCAGAGAGTTCACAGAGTGAAGGAGTGAGGCAGAGAGTGCACTGGGGTTGGCACGGGTGTTTCTGAAGTCTCAAAGCCCACCCCCAGTGACACACTTCCTCCAACAAGGCTACATCTCTAATTCTTCTCAAACATTTCCACCAGTTAGGGGCCACACATTCAAACACATGAGCCTATGGGCGCTTCTCATTCAAACTACCACACATACCCTAACTAGAATGAATGAGTGTTTGTTCACATATCCCTATGAAAAGTCACATAAAACATGGGAAATATAAAAAGGTATGTTTAATACCATACTATTAGGGGCTCAAATCAAAATGACCATGGGACAGTCCCCCTCCCCACCCCGCCCCGCCTCCCTGCCTCATACCAGAATGAGTATTGCATAACAGATGCTGAAAGAGGTTGTAGATCCCTAAGAATTCTTGACCACAGCTGGTGGAAGTATAAAATGACACAGTGCTCTGGAAGATAGTTGGGCAGTTTTCTGGAAAACTAAGCTCCACGTGACCCTTGCCTGTTGGTTTTTATAGCTATATACTAACAGTTATAAAAACCTGCACACAAATATTTGCAGCAGCTTTTAAAATTATGGCCAAAGCTTGGAGTCATCCAAGATATTATAGGTGTATGACTAAAATATATAAAGCATGATACATTAGAGAATTGAATATTATTTAATGGTGGAAAATATTCTGGGGTGACAGAGATGAGTATAGTGGAAATTATATGACACAATAATGGTGGAAACATCCTACATATTTGTCCAAACCCTCAGAAATCACAACACCCAAGGAAAGCCAGTTGTGATTACTTTTTACTTGATAGTTATGTAGCAATATCAGCTTGTCAGTATAACAGATGTGTTACAATGAAGCAGAATGTTAGTAAGTTGGGGTCTGAAGGGATCCAGAGCAATATCCCAGAACCATCTCCACTTACCTCTGAGAAACCTGCCCTCCACCAAGCTTATTATCTTCTTTTAAAAACAATTACAATACCTCAGTTGGCAGGGGATGGAGAGATGGCTCAGTTGTCAAGAGCATGTACTGCTCTTACAGAGTCATGAGTTTGGTTCCCAGCATCATGCAAGCAGCTCACAATCATCTATAAGTCAAGCTCCAGTGTTCAATGTGCATACCCTCACACCAGTGACACAAACACACATAATTAAAAATGTGTGTGAGACTCTGAGCTTGAACCCTAGTACCATATAAAAACTGGATTTGGTGGTGCATGCTTCTATTTCTAGCACTTGATGTGAAGGTGGGAAGGTCAGAAGTTCAAGGCCATCCTAAGTTACAAGAAACCCTGTCTCAACAGCCACAACAACTACCACGTAATATGTTGCCAATAACTAATGTATTCTACACATTTTCAGCTTTTAGCATTCCTCCTCTATCTTCTGCCTCTTCATTCCCTTTTTCTGCCTCCTTCCTTGTGGTGGTTTGAATAAAAATGGTTCCCGTGGGCTTATAGAAAGTGGCACTATTAGGAGATGTGGCCTTGCTGGAGTAGGTGTGACCATGTCACTGGGGATGGGCTGTGAGGTGTCAGATGCTCAAGCCAGGCCCAGTGTCGCTCTTTGGTCTTGCTGCCTGCTGACCCACATGTAGAGCTCTTGACTTCTTTCCCATCACCATGTCTGCTGGCATGCTGCCATGCTATCTACCACTATGATCATGGACTAAAGCTCTGAACCGATAAGCCACTCCAAATTAAATGTTTTTCTTTATGAGAGTTGACGTGGTCATGGAGCCTTTTCACAGCTATGGAAACCCTAACTAGGACACACTTCCCACTGGCCCTCTCCTGTAGTCATAAGTTTCTGTTCCACCAACAACTCCCAAATGCCTGAGAGCCACTTCCCAAGTAATTGACTCAGAGGCTTAAGATTATCATAACTGCTGGGCCAGTGTCTTGAGCATATTACTATCTAGCTCTTACACTTAAATTAACCCAAAATTCTTATCTATGTTTAGCTATGTGGCTTGGTACCTTTTTGTTCAGTCCAGCATTCTCATGTTGCTTCCTTTGTGTACAGCTAGCACCTGAAGCTCTACCTTTCTTTTTCCAAGAATTCTTCTGGTCTGGTGGTTCCACCTTTACTTCCTGCCTAGCTACTGGCCAATCAGCATTTTATTAAGCCAATGCAAGTGACAAATATGAAAGGAGAAAGACAGAAACTTCAGAGGACTCACATGCCCTCAGAAGTCTCTTGACAAAAAGACTGTATTCCAAAATGAGCCAAATGTAATCCCTTAATGCACATTACTTATAGGAATGGGAATCGAGGCAGTCACTGTGGAGAGATGAACCTCTGACCAGCTGCTGCTGTACTTGCAGAAGCATGTCCAGAAATTCTTGTATCTGGTCCCAGGAACATGTGTGAAAATAGTTATTACAACAGTACTTGGGGATGTGACAAACTAGGAGCACATCATGAGGGAGTGGAGAATATCCTAACTGACCATCAGGAGGGGATGGGAACTTACTATACAGACATAGAATGGAATACTCCAGAAACAATGTCAATGAGTGCCAGAAAGGCTGGGTTTCTGAACAAAGTTGGACAAAATGAAAGCAAATTTCAAAGTGATATGTATATGATTCTATTTCTTCTTTAGCAATTGGGTCCTGCTCAAAGCCTGAGTTGGTTTTAATCTCACAGCAGTCTCTTGTTTCCATCTCCTTGCTCTGGGATTACAGGCCTGTTATACCATGCCCATCTCTGATTATATCTTTATAGCCACCAAATAACCAGCTATACTAAATATGCTTAACAGGTCATATAAATATAGCATCACTAAAATATTGGCTAGAAAGCTACATCCCAAGCCCATGATAATGGCTGGGAAGAAACACCAGAGACTGGATGGCTTCAAAAGAAATACCAGAGACTGTGTGGCTTCAACACACTACACTCACACAATTCTGATAAAATTTTAACTTTTCTCAACTTTAATCAATACGTGTTTATTTATATCTAGTTCTTTGTGTTTTTGTTGTTAAGATATCTTTTGATTTATAAACTACACAGATTTATTGGGTACCATGAGATATTCCTACACATGCATCCATTATGTCATAATCAAAGGGTGAGCATATCTATTCCATAAATGTGTATTTTTTTGTGATGAAAACATCCAAACACCTTTGTTCTAGCTTCTCCTGAAGTGCACTGTGTGCTATTGTTACCAGGCCCTACTATGTGGCAGTAATTCTTTATGATTACAGCATTAATTTTTATCTTGGAGTAAAAATAATTACATCTTGATACAATTTACTTATCAAGTCATTCTTCTGCCTTTACTGTGTATAAGGACCTAGAAAATCATGATGATTCCAACTTTATATCAACCCTACAAAGTACTAATTTTAGAAGTAAGGAAGTAGATACAGAGACAGGCCAAAGAGCCAAAGATGAATCAACGAGTAAATGACAGAGTGAGGATTTAGGTCTGAACAGCCTGATACCCAGTCCATGCTCCAAAGAGCCTGGCATGGGGGCTGCTCAGAGGCCCTCACCAGGTGCCCAGGTATTCCCATGACTTCTCCCACACTGTCTGCCTACCTGCTTCCCTTCCTTCATTTTAGGCTGAGTAAGAGATGGATGGCTATCTCTCCTATCTGCCCCTAGGCTCAACTACCACTAGCCTGTCTCCTGATAAATGGGAAAGAAAAGCAGGTGATGTATGGATGCCTTGGGTTTTGGATAGGCCATCAACAAATGTCAAGGACAAGGTCACTCCCTTTTAGATTATTACCATATCTTACATCATCCTTGATGTCAACACTAACTATACAGGAAATCAATCCAATTAACGGAATTGTTGACTAAAATAACCACAGAGACATATTGTATGGGGCCTTTTTGCTAAATGTTGCCTCTCTTTCATAATATGGAGACAGGTGATCAGAGATAGCTGAAAACTTTTAGAACCTACAGATCTCAAGGCCCAGTCATTCCCTTTCTTTGGCTAATTGTTACTCAGCTTTGGTTTTCAGTGAAATGGCACCTTCTTGGAGAGTCTTCTCCAGTCACCCTGTCCTCTCCTTGCTGCTATTATCCAGGAAAAACAAATAAGGCAAGAAGCAGACTTGATGACAGACAATTACCACCAGTGAGCCCTCACCAGTGACTTCAACCATGCTTGATTCCCAAACAAAAGCAAAACTCGTGCAATTACTAGTGAGTACTTACGTTAAAAACAGAGTGGTAACTCAGCTAATCAGAGGCAGTCAGCACACTTAGCATTTATATAAGTGGGGATTTTCTGACACAAACAAACAAAAGACAAAGAAGGCAACTGTGTAATTGTAACCAACCAGATGCTTCTTTTCAAGAACTCTATTCCATGCTATAAAAAAATCCCCAGTATCTGTCCAAAGAATACTTTCCTGGTATCTGATCTGCAGAAGGTGCCCCTCCCCAGTCCCTTCTGTGAGAGCTCCCCATGTGTCTTTGCTCTGTGGAACTCCATTCAGGCCTCAGATTCTGCCCAATTTGTGAGTTATTGTTCAATCAGACAAATTGTCACATTTTTATAGCTTTATTTGCCTTTTAAAGACTACTCTTTTGTATTATTAAATACATCACAACTTACAAATTTGCTCGTGATTCATTCTTTTTGATGTTTGTCAGCCCTAGGAAACAATAAGCCCCAAGGACAAGTATTTTATTTGGTTTTGTTCACACCTTTTGTAGAACCTGGTGAAGTATTTGCTACACTCTAGTCATTTATTTATGCATTTTGTTGTTGACTATAGAACTTGACTGAAAGATTCTCATAATGTTACGGTATTTGTTTATATTGTGGTGAGTGTGTGTGTGTGTAGATACGCACACATGCTTGGTGTCACAGTATGCACGTGAAGGTCAGAGAACAATTTTCAGCCTTCTCTTGTCTCCTTCATCCTGCAGGTGTCAGGGAGATTGAACTCAGCATCTGATGAGTAAGCTTATGTCGAGCTTCTTCACCCAGACCCATCATCCCTCCTTAAAGAAAAAAAGCAGCAGAAATTCCTTTCTTTAAATAAGTTGTTCTGATTTCCTTACGTAAACCCACAGTTTTATAGGTCAAATTGGGGCAGAGGTGGAATGGGAGAGAAACAGCTTGCCCTGCCTCCTCCTCACTACTCTATGGGACTCAGGGGCACCTGACAGACCGCCCCTGGGCAAGCTTTTCTGGGCTCACCTTGAGTGTAGCAGAAGGATCTTTTCACTGAAAGAGTCCCTCTTTGAAGGTTGAAAGACAGGCAGTGTGTCCTCTCCTCTCATGCCCAGTCAGTCTCCTGGGGCTCTCTGCTAATAGAGCCATAAATCCCCCCTCTAAATGAGTATCCTGATTTGCTTTGCTCTTCAGATGACCTCTTCCTGGGGAAAATGCAATGCTTTCCCTGAGTTATGGCAGGGACTCCAGTGGGTGGCTGTGTTGTGTCCTGCCTCTGCCATCTGATAGTCTAATTCCCTTCCAATTTACAGGCTCGTTAGCTCCCCAGCCAGTCTCCACTTCAGTGCAGCTGACCCAGTAGCAATATTTGCCTGTGTCATCTTGCTCAGACAAACATGGGCGTCCCTGCTGGGGAGGCAGCCATCTAGCCCTGTCATCTTGTTGACTGACCCTGGATGACTTCTCTGAAAGCCAGGCTGGATGGACAATTCATCAGACCACAGAACAGCCCCTGTTTCTATAGTCATTAAAGGCCTCACTGCCCTCACCAGGCAGTGTTGGAGAGCAGAATCCTTGTGTTTACTGAATGCCTTCCTGCCAGGAAGATGTGGGTAATGCTGGCCATCAAGAGTGTTGGAACTTCTGTGGGCACCAGACTCTTCTCCATGCCCAGGTTCTGGTCTTCCTCATATTGTTTGTCTGAGAGCTTGCTAAAAGTAATGGACATGAAGAGTCTGTCTGTATCCTTTTCATTTCTCGGGGAGTCTAGGAGGGTAAACTGAGATTTGTGCACCTAAAATCTGTGGTTCATTGTCACAGAGATTAAAAACATTTGCTGATAGTTCAGTTTATAGTTATTGCGTATCCAGTGTCAGCATCTCTGTCTAGCTCTATGTCCGCACTTGTCAGAACTGGCAAACATTGAGGCACAGCTCCACACTGTTACCCATAGCAGCTGAGAGTTTTTGTAATCTTCTAGGAGTCCCAGTTCACATAAAACTGGATCCTTGACTTTAATATGAAAATGAATTTCAAGCTGAGTTGTATGGAGCAGAACTGGAATTTATTAAAGATATGCTAATATAGATTTTAGGAAGAGGGCTTAAGGAGCCCCGGAAGAAAATAAGAGTGCTTGCATGAGCTTCCTAAGGCAGGTCACACTTCATTATCTTATATACATAGTCATGTATAGGATTTGGGGTGCAATGCTATCAGTGTCAGAGAAGGCCTAAAGAGCTGAATGAAATCACAGGGTGTCTCCTGAGGGGCCCCTGACAGGATTATACTTGATAAAATAGAAGTCTAGATCAAGAGTATGCAGAAGGGCAAGGAATCTCCACTGTAAACAAAGTTGACAGGCTTTTGATTACTGTTAACTGTCAAGGAGAAGAAGGTCCTACTCAAGGTCACAGACATTTGGGCCTTAAGCCTGTTTTGCTGCTAATTAATATAAAATACCTATATAAATTGTTGCCTTTAATTCTAGCACCTGGAAAGAAGAAGTAAATGGATTTCTATGAGTTTGAGGCTAGCCTGATCTACGTAGTAAGTTCCAGGCCAGAAAGGGTTACATAGTGAGAACCTGTCTAAAAAACAAAAAGCAAAAGTCCCCCAACACAACAAAATAAGAACCAAAACCCAAACAAACCCCAACACTTACATGTAAAAAGGACATTCCATCTATGCTAGCAACCTTCCCAGAAGATACTGAGGATTTTCCTCTCAGCTGTTGTGAGGTTTCAACCCGACTATGGAGTGAGGAGCTATCCTCCCCTCCCATGTGACTTAGTCACCTTTCTATTGCTGTGTTGAGGCACTCTAGGGCTACTTATAGGAGGAAGAGTTTATTGGGCTTACAGTTTTAGAAATTTAGAGTTCTGTGACCATTATTGGGTGTGTGTATGTGGGGGGCATGACAGCAAGCAGACAGGCATGGTGCTTGAGCAGCACCTGAGAGCTCACATCTTGATCCACAAGGCCATGGAGAACTAATTGAGAATGGCATGGAATTTTGAAATGTCAAAATCTTCTCCCTGGGATGCAACTCCCCTAACAAGGCTATACCTCTCAATCCTTCCCAAACAATTCCATCAAAAAATTCAAACATATGAGCCAAGGATTAAAATATATGAGCCCATTCTCACTCAAACCATTGTACCATGTCCTCATCATTTTCTCTCTTTCTATATTGCTGCATTCTTGCATTTAAGTCTGTGTCAGAACAGAGTGGCAGCTGCAACAGAAGACCAGTAGCTTTAAGACACAAAAGCTTGTGCTCTCAGGGTGTGAAAGGCAGTCTAAAATCAAGGCATGTGCAGGGCTGCATTCTCTCTAGGGTTCTCACAGGGTCCTGGCCTCTGCTGCTCCTGAGAACGTAAGTGTTGCCTTCCTGGGCATGTGGCCATGTCACTGTATAATCCACCTCTGTCTTCACATCCCCTCCCCCTTTGTCTGTGCATCTCTCTTCTTTGTCTGCAGTGAAAAAATCAGCAGTAGAGTAGGATCCACCTGGGTAATTCAGGGCTCTCATGCCAAGATCATCAGTGTTAATCCATCTGCAGATTCCTTTCCCCAAAATTCCCATTTACAGGATCCAGGCTTTTGAGATGAACATAACTTCTTTCTCTGCATCAGTATCTCTCTTCTCTGTCACAGCAACAATAATAAAGTTCAACATAATAACACAATCATAAACATCTGAAGAAGGTTGTGCTTATCACGTGCTTATTATAGTCTAGTGCCTGCCACACAGTAAAAATTAAAAAAAAAATGCATAAACATCATATGAGTCAGGTTTTCAATGGTATAATAAAATACTAGGGAATGGTTTGTTTTATAAACAAGAGAGATTTATTTAGCTCATGGCTGTGAAGTTTCCAAAGCATGGTGCTGGTTCTGGCTTTCCTGCAGGCAGTGTTAAAGCTGTACATGACCTCTCCAGTTAAGAGACAGGAGTGTGCAATCCCCATGTGCCTCTCTCTCCTTGTTCTTATAAGGCCACCAGAAATCAATCAGAGGAGCACAGCCTTGATATCTTTAGATCTAATCACTTTCCAGCAGCCCTTCCTCTAAATACCATAGGTGATTAAGTTTCCACCCTTTTTATGCCACTGGCTTGTGGCTTGGGAGACAGAACTGGGGCTTAAATTCAAGGGGATAGACCACATTTAAAGCGCAGCATCCATCATAATGCATTCTCCACTCGTCACACTCATGGGCAGTGTTGGGGGTCACACATTTGGGAATACTGAAGATTTTTATTCTGAGGAATGACAGTCAGGGAAAGCGCAGTCTAACAGGATCCCTGAAACAGGAAGCACAGGAAACCATTGCCTGGGAGAATAAAGGGGGATTGGTTGGGAGACTGTAGTGCTATTCCAGGCAACAGAAGAAGACAGGTTCGAACTTGGTGACTATCAACAGGATGGATGCTGGTCAGCTTTGCTGAGGTGCTCAAAGGTGACTGTGTGAGAGGGAATGACAGGAAGTTCTACATTGGCAAAAAAAGAAAAAAATACACGAGTCCATCCAGGAAGAAGTCAAGGGGAGCTTCATGGTTGGCACAACTTCCTAGTGCAGACTATGACTTGGAAGGGCAGAAAGGTAATTTGGAACATTCCACTTGTCCACTGCTCAATACCCTGAGCACATAGAGTGTAAGTCAGAGAAAGAGATTCCTCATAGAGTCATAGAGTCACAGAGAAAGGGATTCCTCAGCTCAGCCTACAGCTGCTGCTTTAAGGCAGCCTGTGGATCAACAGGATAAGGTAGTTTTTGTTTTTTTTTTTTAAACTCAGGGCCTCAAAAAGTCCAGACTGGACTTGAACTCTCATGGTAGCTGAAGATGATCTTGAACTTCTGCTCTTCTTGCTTTCACCTTCCACATGTTGGGGCTGTAGGTATGCTCCACAGCACCCAGTTTATGAGATGCCATAGATGAAATTCAGGGCTTCAGGGATGCTAGGCAAGTATTCTACCAATTGAGCCGTATCTCACCCTACTAATGACTAAATAGAAACTTCCCAGGACACAGAATCCCACATCCCTTTAGGAAGCTCTTCTAGGTGATGCTCAGATGCATGAAGAGAAAGGGCCATTGGGATTAGCATCTGGGGACTCAAAGGAGTTCAGCCTAGAAAACACTAAAAGTCTGAGAGTGAGGGTTTGGGAAACTGAAAAGCTACTAAAATTAAATGCGGAAACCTAAGAAATAACACAAACAAACAGGAATGCGAGGCTGTAAATTATCTCCATGGTGAGGAGGTGAACTGCCCCAAAGCCATGGGCATTGCCTCCAGGGGATGGAGGAGGGAGGACAAGGAGAGAGCGAGCCGGAGCAAGGTGGTCCACGAGACACAGTATTTCCCAACAGCATCAAGATAAAGACATTGGGAATCTGACAGATGCGCAGCTGAGAATCACACCTCAGCCTTAGGCAGTCTCGGGAGAGCTCTCTGGGACTTGCTTGTGGCCCTGAGGTAGAGTCTGTCTTCACACTTCACAGGAAGCCATGGCAGCTTGGCATAGATTCCTTTGGAGCTTCGGTTGTTGCGTAAAGCCATATTTACTGTAGAAGAAACGCAGATAATTAAAAGCAGAAGGTTAAAGGTAAATGCAACGTTTCTTCATGAACCATCACCCAGTTTGCTTTACCCATTTTCCACCATTACTTTCCCCTGCTCAGAGAGCATTTCAACAACACATGAAACAAAAATTAGCAAAAATCATACCAAATCTGACTTTGTCACTTTTATTTAAGTGTAGATTGAAAATGATTTTTCTACAGTAATTTTCTTTAAAAAGAAGAACCAAACTATAAAGGGAAAAATGAAATTGACCTTACTTGCATATGACACAATCTTTAGACATAAACAACCCTAAAATCTTTATAAAAAAAAAAAAACTATTGGAGGCTTGAAAGATGACTCAGTCTTGCAGAAGACCAGAGTTTGGTTCCCAGCACCCACCCATATCAGGAGGCTTACAACCAGGGGTACCAGGGGATCTGATACCTTCCTCTGAACTCTTTGGATAACTGTGCTCGAATATACATCATGGCCATGCACAAACACATACACACACAATTAAAAATGATAAAAAATAAACCTTTCAAAAGTTATTGGAACTTGTCTTAATTTCGTCCCCTGTTTCTGTGATGAGATACCCTATCAAAAGCAAAAAGGGTTTGTTTGGGTTTGTATTTCAGGGCACAGTCTGTCATAGTGCGGAAGGTACTGCAGAAGTGGAGTGAGACAGCTGGTCCCATTGCAGCCACAGAAGAAACAGAAGATGGTTAGTGCTAACACTTGGCTCATCCACTGTAGGATTCCAGTCCAGGAAATGGTGCCACCCATATTGGCTGGGTCATCTCACATCAACAAATTCAATCAAGAAAATCTGTGACAGACATGTTCTCCCAGAATGTGACCTTTGTTGACCTCTTGAGGTTCATGAGCTCCCCGTCCCTTCTAGGGGGTGTTGACTTTTGAGGAAACTGTCATTTAACACCTATCTTAAAGGAGGTTGGGGAGAAGAGGTCTGTTCAGTAAAGAGTGCAGCATGAAAGACCATCCATATGCAGAAAGTACAACTAGACAGAACAGAAGAGCACAGCTGGACAATACCATGTAGAAATCAGCTCTAAATAGACTAAAGGTTTAGATGTAAGATTAGAAGCTGTAGAACCACTAATCTATATAGGGTATAAACTCTGTAACCTTGGTCTTGATGATGACTGAGGAGATAACCCCCAAAAGTACAGGAAAATCAAAACAAGACCATTAAGATTAGTTCCAACCAGCTGGCTTCTGCAGTGGAAGGAAAAGATTTAAGAGTTGACCTGTAAACATGGAGGAGGCATTCCCAGCTACACATCTCTAGTGATTCATAGGCAGGGTATTGAGAGAACTTGGGTAACTTGATGGCAAGAAAACATGTAAACCAATTTAAATATAAGCATAGGCAAAGGAGAAAAAGCATTTTTCAAAGCATCATCAATATATAATTTAATTTTATGATCTTCTAGTCAGTCTTTGATCATCAGTCTGCTTTAGTTTGTGTGTGATGCTCTTTTACAAATTAGATAGCAAGAAGCAGAAGGCACATGTAGCATGAGTCTCTAGAGCATGTTAAGCATTGGTAAAGCATCTCTCTCTCTCTCTGAGGAAGACCTTTTGTTACCACTTTAACATTGTGTTGGACATGCTTATCATCTATTTGAAAGATATTAAGAGATTATTTTTTTTAAAGAAGAGATACAAATTACTCATGTGCAATAGATAAACCTTCACACATCTGCAATCTTTAGGGAAACCGAACTCAAAGTGGCAGTGAGACACCACCTTCCTCCTGTTGCGGTGGAGACTATGAGATAGATAGGAGGAAAAGTTTGGCAAAAGTGTACAGAAAAGAGAATCCTGGGGCATTGAGAGTGGGGGTGTCAATGAACATAGTTGTTATGAAAACAAAATGGAGGGTATTAAACAGTTAAAAACAGAAGTGGCATGAGGCCTAATAACCTCATATAGCTAGAGGAAATGAAGTCAATGAGTTGAAAAGGAGTCTGTATTCTGTATTTACTGAAGTCCTCACTGAAGCAGTCTAGATATGGAACAGTGGACGAAAGAGTGAAGAAAATATGATGTATCTACACAATGGAATGTATAACTTTCACAAAGAAGGAAATCTTGTCATGTGTATTGATGTTAAGTGAAATAAACCAGGCACATACTATTCACCCACTAGTGAAGAAGCCTCCTTGTATGGTGAATTTAAAACAAATAAGACAAGGCAAAACAAAAAGAAACAAACAAAAACCATGTGATCTGAGCTAGTTGGTTTCTGGCACTTTGACAGCAACCTAGACATGTGTGGGAGGAAGGAACTGCAGTAGAAGAATTGCCTTCATCAGGTTTGCTTGTAGGCTAGCTGAACTACATTTTCTTGGTTAATGACTGTTGTGGGAGGCCCAGTGGGCTATGGGTGGTGCCACCCCTGACAGGTGGTCCTGGAGTGTATAAGAAAGTAGGCAAGTCATGGGGAGCAAGACATGGACTCTGCATCAGTTTCTGTCTTCAGATTTCTGCCTTGAGTTCCTTCAATGATGCACTGTGATAGGGGCATATAAGCCTCTTCAGGTTGCTTTTGAACAGACATGATCTTTATCATGGTGATAGAGAGCAAAACCAATATGTGATTTCGAAGGGCAGGCCAGAAAGTATGACTGGTAATAGAGGCTATGGTGGTGGGGGAAGAGATGATGAGATACTGATCTAAGCATGTGACACTGGAGGTAGGAGAAGGGTTTCAAATCATGCTTTGTACAGCAATGGCTGTGATTAATGATGATACATTGAGTTCTCAGGGATATCAGGAGAGTGTGTGTTACCACAAGATGGTTACTTTGTGGGGATATGAGTATGTTAATTAACTAATTACTATTTCATGACATGTATGTGCATCAAGGCAGCATGTTGCATATAGTCGAAACATGTAATTCTGGTCTATTGCCAAAGACAACATCTACACAATTCATTGAACATAGAGAAGTTGAGCTAGTGCTTATATAGAGCCTTTACCCTTTTTATACTAGTGTTTGTGGTACAGGAAGGTACTCTGCATGCTGCCAAAGGAGAATAAAACACTCTAAGGGCAACCCTGTTACTGCCCAGCAATAGATGCCAACACAAAACAAACCCAATGCCATCTTTGGAGGATCTTTGCCTCATACTGTTAAGTCAGATTTTTTTTTTTCCTTATGGGTCCTTTGCAAATATATGTTTTCCAGTTTGGGGTTTTTATGATATTCCTGTGTGTGCAAATATGCGTGTGTCTGAATCTATTTTGGGGAGTTCTTTTTCTTCTGTTAGTTTGTTTAGTTCTATTTGTTTGTTTATTTTATTATTATTCCTTAGATGCATGATTGTTTTCTAAGGAGAGACAGAAAGGAGTGGATCTGGATGGGAGAGGAGGTTAGGAAAAACTGGGAGGAGTCGAGGGAGGGGAACCCATAATCAGAATATATTGTATCAAAAAAAATCCAATTTCAACAAAAGCCCCAAAATAATTTTTAAACCTTTTTGTTGATTCTTTGTGGACTTCACATCATGCATCCCGAACCTATTCATCACCTCGTATCTCCTCATATCCACTCTCTACTCTTACAACCTCCCTACAAAATAAAATTTAAAAAAATCTCTCATTGTGGAAACTGGTATGTGACACAGTGCGTCACACAGTACCCTTTAGTCCATACATCTTTACTTCAGGAGTTCATTCAATGAGTCGTTGGTCTGGTTGGAGGTCTTGGCCTTATGCTATACTATGATGCTGGTCCTCACTAGGACTTCTCTTGCCCTGAGTCATGGAAATCTTACAGCTTTGGATCTGTAGGCCCCAGCCCCTTTACATGCTCCAGCAGTTTATAGATAGGATGGATATCTGGTGGGCCAACTCAGCCCTGGTTCTGGGCCTGAGCGGTATCTCCTTTGGTTAGCTTGCTCGTTTCCTTCATCTTTACCACCAGGGCAAGCTCTCCAGCACTGCCCTGGCTAGCTCACCCAATGCAGCAGGCAAGAGTTGAGGCCAGTTCTCCTGCTCTTACTTTCTTGGGGCTGGCTCATTGCAGCAGGTACCCACGACACCAGGGCCAGCTCAACTGTGTTGCTCAGGTGAGGTGCCCGAGGGCTGTAGCTGGTGAGGGGCAGGACCAGGTCTCTTACTCTCATATCCCTGAGGCCAGCTCTTCTGCCTACCACAGGGGGCAAGACACATGATGGTTGGGGAGGCAGGGCCAGATTTTCCACTCTCACACCTTCAGGGCCAGCTTACTTTTGCCCTGACAATGGGGTCAGCTCTACCGTGCTCTACCGCAGCTGGCTCTCCTGAGTGCTGGAGCTAGTGTGGGCCATGACCAATGCTATGCAGCAATGTCCTCTCAGCCTTCAGGGGTTGCTGGAGCCACAGACTTCAGACATCAACACAGATCACAGCTGAAGCAGGGCCACAAACCCAGACATGGCCCTTAGCAGTAGCTCAGGCCCGGATGCCAGCATGACCCCTGGGCACCCTTACCACTTTGCCTCTTCAGGGTTTGTCTCTCTCCACAGGACATGAATCTCTCTCTCTCTCTCTCTCCTCTCTCTCTTTCATCATATATTTGTTCACCAGCACAATGTGCCCATAGTTTCTTCTACCCCAGACAGGTATATACCAAAATAATTTTTAAAAGAATGTAGGATATTTTTTTTGTTTGTTATTTATCTTTTATTGAAAATAGATTCTTTTCATATAATATATTCAGATTGCAGTTCCCCTTTTCCCTACTCCTCGTAGCTCCGCCCACCTCCCCCCCATCCAGGTCTGCACTCTGTGTCTCTTGTTAGAAAAAGAATAGGCATCTAAGGGATAATAGAAATGAAATTATAATATATGAAATGAAAATAAGAATATATCAAAATAACCAAACCAGAAGAATTTTTAAAAGTACAAGAAATGAATATAGATGCAAAAAAACATACATTTTCATACTCAGAATTCCTCCATGAAAACACAAAAGTAGAACCCACAATATATATTCAAAGGTCTTATAACATAGAAAAACAATGACAAAATGCCCAGACTAAACATTATAAGACAGAGAACCTCCAAAGATGTCATCTAATGCTAGACATGGGGCCTACCCTCAAGAGTGGTTTGTTTCTCCAGTGAGACTCACTTGGAGGAATCCAAGTTTTTATTGAAAGTGTCTATCACTTAGAGATAACTTCTGGGTTAAAGATAGGTCTGTGTGACTACTTCTACTTTTAGCTCTAAGACTTCTGTGTATGATGTCACAGTGTCTGAGTTCATATGTGTCAGCCCCATGTGTCTATAAGGCTTTGAGTAAGGGGAACACTCATCCATTGCTGGTAGGAGTGCAAACTTGTACAACTGCTATGGAGGACAGTGTGGCAGTTCAGCAGAGAGACAAAAGTGATCTGCCTCCAGAAGAAAAATACTCTACAACATTTATTATTTAATGTGCCATTACACATAAGAGAAGTCCAAGTACAGCCCATGGGCGTTGGGTGTCTTCTACCGTGTGAATCCCAGAGACTGAACTCGGGTCATTAGGCATGGTGGTAAGTGTCTATTCTTTATGAATCTTCTCACCAGCCTCAAGCACTAGATGCTTTATAACGGCTGCATACTATTTCATTGTATGAATACTTTAATACTCCTTACACTTGAAATAAGCACTAAAGCTACTTTTTTTTTTCATTTACATTTATATTGTAAGATCTTCACACATTAATCTCTGTGCAGCTAGCTGGCAGCTGCTTTAGGATGTGCTGCTCCGGGTGGATCTGCTGCAAAGGTGAGGCACTTTCTCTTGATTCACAGCCCAGCCCAGCTCTCCTATGATGATTTCCTTACTTCCCACCCTCCCAGGCCAGGAATCAGCAATTAAGGAGCAGACCAGCTTTGCCTTCTGGTTCAATGATGCTTAAACTGTTTGGGGATTCTTCCTTAGGGGGTCTGAAATTTCTGCTACAAAGTCACAGTTTACCAGAGGAAACGCCTTAAAATCCTTGCCATCCATATTTTGTAACCTTCTGCTGTGAGCAGGGTGGGGTAAACCAGACTGGGGACAGGGAAGATCCAAGCCTCACTGGCTGCCCGTTTCTGGAAAGCCCCAAGACTCTTATGACTGACCTTCAGGAGCTTATGCATGTGATATGTCCTCTAAATACTCAGAGTCCTGGGGCAGCACTCTCAGCCCCTGGGCAGTGAGTCTCAGCTCTCATTTCACATTAGACTGACTTGGAGGGCTTCTGAGTGATGTTTTCTGATACAGAGACCTCAGCAAGTCTATTTAAATTAGGATCTCTCTAGTTAGTTGAGGGCTGGCCATGCTTTAGAGTACCCAGGTGATTTTAATTGTCCCTAATTGAGTGCTGTAGCCTCCGGGCTTTCAGTGACCTCCTGAGAGAAAGGATCCAATCTAGAGTACTAGAGAAAGTCCGGAAAGTCTAACTATCAATTCAAATGACTCACAGCTTTTTAAACCCTTCCTGCCTTTTGGGATCATAGTCCAAGTGCAAATTCCCACAGATCAAGTAGAAACCCAGGAGGCTGCTGGCTGACTCTTGTCTGGGCTCCATACAATCAGCCGATGATGCCAAGGGTTTCTGTTCAGGGCATCCCAATGGTGGGTTTCAACCTACTGCCCATGTCAGGAG
This sequence comes from Sigmodon hispidus, assembly GCA_004025045.1. Taxonomy (NCBI): domain Eukaryota; kingdom Metazoa; phylum Chordata; class Mammalia; order Rodentia; family Cricetidae; genus Sigmodon; species Sigmodon hispidus. The sequence continues at coordinate 138,482 of PVIH01004478.1, forward strand.
CCACACCCATGTTGACTCTGTTGAGAAGTGCTACCACTCAGCTTCTATCTCTTGAGACTCAGCTACTTCTGCTCCGTTATCTCCCTATTGTGAATATGTTGACTTAAATCACTCAGTTTTGAAAAGTGAGTTTTATCTGGCAGCTCTGAGTGTCAGCATCACTAGGAACAGTACCATCCCAATATAAATGTTACTGGGAGGTTTTCTTTTTCTGTGAGCCATCCTCAAAGCATTCTGTGTCTCAAGTGGAAAATAAAATCAATTCAAACTAGTAATAACTTTATTTAGAACTTTTATATAGCAGTGGAATCAGACAGGAACTCGTGGCAGAGAGAAACAACCAGCATGGGAATTTGGAAGGAGACAGACTCTTTGAGACTTCTGGAAAAAGTGTTTTTAATCTGGAGATGTTCTGTTCTGACCTTTCCCACCCACACATGCAGGGAAGACATTACTAATCAATCAGGGTGTGCTTTCTTACTCAACCCAAAGGCTATAGCGGAACCTTTCTGAAGTCAAGGCTCCTGGTACCCACCAACAATCAATGAGGGGTGGTACAAACGGAAAGACCTATTTATTATTCTCTCTTTTGTACCCTTTTTATACCTTAGGTAATCAATGCTACATCTAAAAAAAGGAAGTAAGGAAGAATTAAAGGAAGGAAAGAAGGTAGGAAAAAAGGAAGGACATCCCCAAAAAATCAGAACTACTGTTTTTAACCTGTTCAGAGTCCATCAAAAATGACAGTCATTTCTGTAGGATGACAACAGGATCAAGGAGCCCAGGTCATTCTAAGAAACAGAGGCTTAGAATCCAGCTAAGTTTACGTAATGAAAAAAAATAGGAGTGAGGGAGGGCAAGGAAGAAGAGGAGGGGGAGCAGTAGAGGGAGGGAGAGAGGGAGGGAGGGAGGGAGGGAGGGAGGGAGGGAGGGAGGGAGGGAGGCAGTGTGTTCTGGATTTGGCCTGAATGGCAATTGAATATTGGCAATTGTTCCATCTCTTGTGAATACAAAGCCTCAGCTTTTTCTGTGCTTTTCTGATACATATTTCCAACTTTAGACTGAAGATGTAAAAAGGGAAAATTTAAAGCCCCAGAAGGGATTAGAGGGCAAAAGGCTATCAGACTAGTCCAGCAAGGGGTACCACCACCATCACCACCACCACCACCACCACCATCACCACCACCATCACCACCA
>PVIH01004479.1:0-131399 GCA_004025045.1 Sigmodon hispidus
GCTGCTTTCAATTTTTCTAAAGACAAGGGCCACTGAGGGACCCATACAGGTGTCTCAGTTTTCCAGGTGATGGGAATAACAAGATTGTGTTGAAACACCTGGCATAGGAGGTAACAACAACTGTTTGTTCAGGGTTACTTTGGGGAAGACTTGGCTATTTTAGAATTGGTCACCCAGAGGGCCAATCCTTCCTTGCTATGCTTTTGTCAGCACCAGTATCTAACAGTCCTTGAATCCTTTTATTATCAACTGTTAAGGTTAATATGGGTCGCTGATCCAGCTCCACAGACAAGAATGTCAAGTCCGTGCCCATGGACCCAAATCTCCCTTTTTCCTTTTCTTTCTGAGTGGCAGGGTAGCGGCCATGTAGGCTAGGAAGAATCACTAATTGTGCTATTCTATCACCTGGAGATATAGCAGTAATCCCTTTCGGGGATTCCACCATTATCTTGACGGTTCCTGTATAGTCTGGATCTATAATTCCTGGAAGAACTCTTAGACCTCTGAGGGTTGATGATGACCGCCCTATCAGCAGGCCAACTGTCTCAGGGTTAAGTGGTCCTGAAAAATTGGACTCCACCACCTGAACTCCCATTCGAGGAGTTAATACGAGTCTGGTGGTGGCATGGAGGTCCAGCCCTGCAGAGCCCGTAGTTACTCTCCTCGGTCTTTTGGGTGGCGCAGGGTTGGCCACCATTCCAGGATTGGCTCCTCCTCCTGATCCTCTACTGCCCCATATATTTGTGGGCCCTGGGGTTGGGGGCCCCGAAGCCCGTTTTTTGAACGTGTTCCCATCTGATTATTAAGGCGTCGCCCTTCTACATCCCACATAGAGTGGCATTCACTTACCCAATGCCTCCCTTTGCGGCACTTAGCACACACCCCAGGCTGCATAGGGCGTGGCTCATCCCTCCTTGTGCCATTTCCTTGGTCAGGGCAGTTCTGCTTTAGGTGGCCTATTTTACTACATTGGAAACAAGCTCCTGAGGCCCCTGCGTTGTTCCTCCTTTTTTTGGTGAGTTGCACCATGGCTGCAGCTAGCCCTGCATTAGTCAGCGGGCCCCCCAACTCTCGGCACACCTTCATCCAGACTTCAAGCCCCTTATTTTTGTAAGGGGTAATAGCAGCTCGGCATTCCTTGGTACATTGTTCATATACTAGCTGCTTAATCAAAGGCATGGCAGTGTTAGGATTGCCAAAAATGCGGCCTGCAGCCTCCACTAGTCTGGCCACGAAATCAGAAAAAGGCTCAGTGGGTCCTTGTAGGATCTTAGTTAGGTTCCCACTCACCTCTCCTTTATTTGGGAGAGATTTCCAGGCTTTGATGCCAATTTTATTGACCTGCTCATAGACTTGCGCAGGATAGCCTGTCTGCTGATTAGCAAAACGACCCTGTCCCAATAGCATGTCCCTATCCCATGCCTGGTTCCCAGCTGCCTGGTTTGCTGCCGCCTCCTCATTAGCGAACTCAATCAAAAATGATCTCCAATCTAAATACTGTCCTGGACTAAGGCATGCTCTTGCAAGATGACTCCAATCATTGGGCGTCATGCAGTATCTATTCAATGCCTCCACTTGTGTCAAAGTGAAAGAGGTGGTAATGCCATAAGTTCTTACTGATTCGGCCAATGACTTGATTACTTTAAAGTCCAGGAGCTCTTTGTAACAATTCCCTTGGGGATCTTGGAATACAGGAAATGCCAACACCAGTTCCTGTCTCACTTTTCTCCATACTGCAGGGTTAAAGGACTGATCGCAGCTGCCAAAGCCACCCCCTCCATCTGAGTAAGCTGGGGGGGCAGACGGCAGAGGGCCACACTTCCCAGGAAGCAAGCGCTCCCTCAGGGCTAGCCTCTTTCCCTTTTTTGAAACCAATTTCTTAGTTTCTCTTTCCTCTCCTGACTCCTCCAACCTTGATAGATCTTCTTCAGAACTACTGCTCTCAAGGCCCAAAAGCTGAAAATCCTCTAAATCGCGGTAAGTGTTTCCCCTGGAATCTGATCCTTCAATTCTAAGGCCTCTCGCTTCTTCACTGCACGCCCCGTCAGATCTTTCCTCTTTTAACTGTTCTAAATCGGCCTGATCCCCTTTAATTGCCTCACAGCACCTCTGATCGTCCAAATAATCTCGATCTCACGCCTGCCTTTAAAACTCTGCTCATAGGTGAAGTCTAAATCTCGCCCTAACTTCTCCCAGGAGGACACTGTTAGACTGGCCGTAACAGCAAACCACGGAGCTGCAATGTCACATTCCCGTAAAAATCTCTCTAATGTGCTTTCCTTAATTTCCAGACCCTTAGTTTGTAACAGCTCTTGTAGAGCCAGAAAAATTGGATGTGAGGTTGAAGACCCCATCCTTATATGACCTTTACTCCTTATTTTAAAAAATCTTTTCTGAGCTTTTACCAACCAGCCCCAGCCTTGCTAATGCTTTTACTTTCACTTTAAGCTCAAGTTTGCAATAATTGTTACTTTCACTTTAAGCCAAAATTGGCAACTGCTGTGTTACTTTCACTTTGATCCGAAACTGCTGTGTTACTTTCACTTTGAGCTCAAGGCTGCCGTGCATCCACAGCTGCAAGAGATTACACTCACTCATCAGTGAGCTCCCCCTTCTCTGCCTTTACCTACAGGTCAGAGCTACCTGCTAGCGCCAAGAGGTTACCCCCACTCGTTGGTGAGCTCCCTCTTCTCTGCCTTATATATAGGCCGGAGCTACCCTGCTCTAACTGTGGATCCCAATTTACCTGGGACTTACCGGCGGCCCCCCCCACCCCGACTGCAGAGAGTTCTGAATCCCATCGTTCACTGGTGCGAGTTTTGTTCTTATTTCCCGGTGTTCGGCACCAATTGCCGCTCGCAACCTCGCCAGCAAGGAAGATGCAACACCAGATCCTTCTCTCTGCAGTTTATTCGGGCCTTTCAGATATCTTCTTGTCTTTCACTCACTCACTCTCACTCTCACTCTCAGATGGACGACGAACGACCCCGGGGGGAAGTCCGCTCGTGGCTAAATACCCTCTGGGCCTCCTAGGACATCGCCCATAGGTCCTAGGACGCAGAAGCAAGCCACCATCCTCGCCTACAGCCAATAAGGAGTTGTTTACTCCCGAGAGCACTCACCATCAGAAAGGTGGAAGGCGGAAACCAGCGCCACCTTTAGGCGGTACAACACAGCTCTCTACAGTCGATGGTCTGAGATGCAGGCTTGAAGGAGAGAAGTAGGCTGCGGAAGTGACTCTGCTTGACTTTTCATTCTGGGAACAGCAACAATGGTGCTATTGACTGCCAGGGCATTATCGTGGCAGGAGAAGCTGCCATTGATCCAACCCTTCCCCAGTGACAGCTCCAATCCATTCCTCTGCAGGGAGTTTCTCTGCCCAGCCACTTCCTCTGTGTGTGTGTGTGTGTGTGTGTGTGTGTGTGTGTGTGATGGGATAAGGAAGGAGCCTTGGAGACCACCATAAACTGTGTTCCCTTCAAATTCATATGCAGAAATCCAACTCCAGGGACTAGAGAGAGGCCTGGTCAGCAAAAGACATGCTGGTCAAATATAAAAACCTGACTTTACATCCCAGCAGCCACAGACAAAGCCAGGACTGATAGTGCACACCTATAATCCCAACCCTGGGGTGCAGAGATGGTCAGATTCCAGGGACTCCCTGACCAGCCGGTCTTGCCCATTGGTAAGTTCCAGGTCAGAGGACCCATGAGATGGCTCAGTGGCTATTGTAAGTGGTTTCTGGCCCAGACTAGCCCCACAGTTCAGACCTGCCTGCTGCTGCTTATCTGGACCAGCAATCCCAACGTCCCAAAGAAACACACAGATGCTTATATTAATTTCATGCTGTTTGACCTAAGGCTCAGGCATATTGCTAGCTAGCTCTTTCATATTAATTCAACCCATTTCTATTAACTGTCCTGCCACATGGCCTGTGGCTCACCTGTGTTACCTTACATGTTGGTTTTTGGGTGGCTGGATTACATCTCTGTGACTCTGCCCTCCTTCCCCTATCTATGCTTCCATTTCCTCACCTACTTCTAAGATGTCTGCCATAGGCCAAAAGAGTCCCTTTATTTCACAGCATACAGAAAGGCATCCCACATTAAGGGCACGTACCACTAAGCCTGATGACATGAGCTTTATTCCCAGTACCCACATGGTAGCAGGAGAGAATCGATTTCTACATGTTGTCCTGTGACCTCCACACATGCATCATGGCATGTACACAGACACACACACACTCACCAACATGATAGTGTCAGGAGATAGACACCTCCACACATGCATCATGGCATGTACGTACACACACACACACACACACACACACACACACACTCACCAACATGATAGTGTCAGGAGATAGACACCTCCACACATGCATCATGGCATGTACACACACACATAGTCACCAACATGATAGTGTCAGGAGACAGACACCTCCACACATGCATCATGGCATGTACACACACACATAGTCACCAACATGATAGTGTCAGGAGACAGACACCTCCACACATGCATCATGGCATGTACACACACACACACACACACACACACACACACACACATGATAGTGGAGGAAGTTAGGTCCTGAGATTGGTGAGCTTATTGCCTCTCTTTCTATCACATGAACACCCAGCAGAGCAGCCAAGTGGCCATCTACAAACTAAGAAGCCTCATCACAAATCTGCATCTTGGGCTTTCCAGCTTCCTGAACTGCAACTGTGCTGTTTGAGCCCCAGGATGTGGCATTTTGTGTCAGCAGCTGGAGCGGAATCATTGAGATGGCTTTCCTGGCCAAGGCTTCTGTCTTCCCGACAGCACCTGCTGCCCATTGTCTGTTGGGAGACCAGCCACCTTTCTCTGATGGAAGAAGGGATGCTGCTGTCCTTGTCCCTGGTCCCTGCAGCTCTACCTGGGCCCCCCGGAGAGCTGGGCCTGTGATTCCAACCGACAGCCTCCAAGTCCCCGTGTATCCCAGGTTAGGGCTGTGTCACCCTTGTAAAGCCAGAGGCCAGGCATACCCGCAGGCTATGCTCTGGGTACTATGCCACCCTTGTGAATCCAGGGGCCAGGCATACCCGCAGGCTATGCTCTGGGTGTGTTTCCACAAGATGTCCCCTCCGTTAAATTTATTTTTCTCTTGTCTGTGCAAAGAATTAGGCTTTTTCCTCCTCTGTTGCTTGTTATGAAGCAGGGGTGGAGAGGAGAAGAAAGACAGGGTTGGGGGTGTTTTCTTCTCATTGTATCTACAGAGTGCACATTTTCTTTGTGTGGCTGGAAAATGTCTGAGCTTTGAAAGTGTGTCTTAAATGGCCTAATTGTCTGGTCTCAGTTCTGGCATGGCGCCCTACATCTATCTGGCTCTTCATTGAATGGGGGTGGGCACTGCTAGGAAAGCCTTTTCTAACTTGGGGGATATTTTTGGCAAATCATTTTCTTTTCTGGGTCAAGTCTGTCTTCTGTGGCCATTGCTACCTGCTGCCTCAGATCTTGAGGCCTTTGTCCCTGGCTTTGGGTTCTGTCCAGGACCACCACAGTCTCACCAGGTCAGGGCACCCCACCCAGGTAAAAGGAAGGGGTGTTGCCTGGACCCTGGGTCTATAAATCCCCCAGATAATGAGGGCTTGTGGGAGGTCTCCCCCACCATAGTCTGTGATATTCGCTGCACTGGTTTCATTTCTGTAGAAATCTATGATGACTACTAAGGCAGAGCCTTTATGAGAAGGTTAAGTAGAAAGTGTGCTCCAATCCAGCTTGTGCTCTGACTGAGGTTGAGAAATTTAGGTAGTCACAACCCAGGGATTCCCTGAGGTAAGTGTTCTGAAAGGAAAGGTATCCTGGAAGCCAAGGAAATACAGCTCTGAAGGGAAGGGTGTCTCAGCAGAAGTGTTACAGCTCTGTTCTGGTAGGGGGCAGGTTCCTGAGCTAAGTGTTACAGTCCTTGCTCTGGAAAAGATTTCCTTCACTAATGCAAGTGTAATAACTTTGCTGTAGCAGGGGAGGGTTCCCCAGCAAGGTTGTTACAGCTCTGTTCAGCTTTCCCAGAGTGTAACAATTCTGCTCCAGCAAGGCAAAGCTCCTCAGTGTTGTTACAGTTCTGCTCTGCTCTGTTCCACAAAAAAAAGTCCTTACAACAAACTTCACTCTAGAGATTTATTAGGAGGGAGAAATTCAGGGGAATGGCTGCCTCTGCCCGAGTGGAAAAAGGGTGTTCCCAAACTGAACAGGTACAGGGCTTATATAGGATTTCTTAGGGGTGGAACTTTCCAAGGTAGAGATTTTCAGGGTGGGGATTGGTAGAATTTCAGTTCCTGAGTTTGGGACAAGATCAGAGCTTGGTTGGATTTCATGCTCAGAGACTGGTTGGTTTTGCGCTAAGGGACTGGTTGGTTTTTGTGCTCTAGGATTGGTTGGATCTCAATTCCTGAGTTGGTTGAGGGCAGGGTATGCTTCCTTGGCTCTGGTCTCAGAGCCAAGGCACTGACCCTTTTTTACCCTATGCTTGATGCCAGGCAAGCATTCTACCATTGAGCTGCGTTCCCAGCCCTTTAAACACAATTCTATGATTTTTGAGAGTGGGTCTTAAGGAGTTGAGGATGGCCTTAAACTCTCCATCACTTTGGCTAATCTTCCTAGCTAGGATTGATTACAGGTGTGCTGTCCATGTCTATCACAGCAGAAGCAATTTAGGCACACTAAGGGGCTGGGGGTGTTGACTGGTTGAGTTCTTGCCTCGAATCTAGGAAGCCCTGGGTTTGATCCCCAACACCACATAAACCAAGTATGGTGGTGCATGCTTATAATCCCAGAGTTTGGAATGTGGCAGAAGCTCCTAAACTTTCATTTCAAGCTTGCTAAGTAGACCAGGCTGGCCCTGAACTCATTTATTTTGGCCATGTGTGGTGGTGCACTCCTTTAATCCCAGCACTCAGGAGGTAGAAGCAAGTGAGTATCTGTGAGTTTTAGGCAGTTCAAGGCTACACAGCAAGCCCTTGTCTCAAACAAAAACCCTCCAAGATTTATTTTACTTTTATTATATGTGTTTGTCTGTGAGTGTAGATGCTCATAGAGGCATAGAATCTCCTGGAGCTGGAGTTACAGGCAGTTTTGGGCTGCTGGATGTGAGTACTGTGATCCAGACCCATTCCACTGTTAAGAGTAGTATATAGCTCCTAACCACTGAGCTATCCCTCCAGCCTCTCTCTTCTCGTTCACTGAGCTTCTGATGCTCCGGCCCTCTAGATTTCCAAGTTTCCTAAGCTGCTCCTGTGGGGTCCTTCCCCATCTTTACATGGAGTGTCCTCCTCCATCCTCCATGGCAATTTTCTCTTACTAATCCTCAGCACAGCCCACAGTGACTGTCCCTGCTGACCCTGATACAAGCTCCCTTGTCGATGCTGAGGCTTCTGATCCTCCTGCCTCCACCTCCTAAGTGCTAGAATTGAAGTGTTCAACACTGCAGCTAGCCCTGTAGCTTATTTAGGGGGGGGGCATGCAGCCCCTGAGATGGATGGATTCCCCTCCCCATGTGTAAGAGGAGCCCCTCCAGTCTTTTATTTTATTTTTTTTTTTGAGGCAGGATCTTATTCTATAGGATGACCTAGACCTCACCATGTAGCCCAGGATGGCCCCAAACTTATAGCAATTCTACCTCAGCCTCCAGGATGTTGGGATCACAGGTGTGAGGCTCCACACCTGACTCTGGGCCCCCGTCTTGCACATCACTACTGTGTTCCCAGGACGTATTTGCTGGCGTCAAGTGCCTCTCCCTGTCCTTTCCCTCCTCCCTCCTCCTCCTCCTCCCTCCTCTTCCTCCCTCCTCCTCCTCCCTCCTTCCAGCCCACCTTCCCTTTCCTGCTGCTCCTCCAGGAGGGAACAGGAAGGTGAAAGGTAGAACTCCTGAGGACAGAGGCTGGCACCATGTGGCTATATCCCCCAGCTGGCTGGCTGCTCCTGCTGTAGTCCTGCAGGGGACTTGCCCAGATCCCTTACCTGCTTGACCTACCCCCACCAGGAGTGCACACAGGCCCCACTAGATCTATTTTTAGCCAACCACTGAGCACCTGGCCAGTGTCCCCACTTCTGCTGCCCCACCCCTCAAGATAGATCCTTGTAGTGCGAACCCAGACCTCCCTGAGTAGAGAGTCAGCAGGGTCCCTCTCTAATTGCAAGGCAGGGGAGTGAGCGGCTGCTCTCTTTCTCCTGACTATAATTCCACTAATTATAGCTGAGGCCTGGAGCAGTGCTTCCCCATAATCTGCTTAATTCAGACACTCCCCCAGTCCAGCCCTGCCCACCCTCCTGCTCTGGGGGAGTGGGTTTCCGTGTGGATGCATGCTTGACTGGATATGCTTCTCCCATAGCATACGTTGAATCCTCACCTCCCAGGATGAGTGTGACCATACTTGAAGAAAAGGTCACAAAGACAAAAAGAGTCTTTAGGGCAAGACCCACTGTGTGACTGTGACTGTGACCTTAGAAGGGGAGCTGCCATCAAGCCTGTTGACCTGAGTTCTGTTCCTGGAATCCACATGGTTCTCTGGCCTCCATATGTATGCCATACCATGGGCTCACTTTCTCCTCCCCACAAACTACAAAATAAATAGGAGGGTGGTGAGGCTGGGCATGGTGGCTCATGCTTTTAAGCCAGTACTCTGCATGGAGACTGTAAGCTTCAGGCCACTCTGGACCACAGAAAGAGACCTCATCTTAAATAAAAGAGGAGGGGGAAGCAAAGAGGACCCAAGAGATCTTAGAAAGACAAGCCAATGTGGGGGTCCTCAGAGAAAATGCTTCTGCCTATAGACTGACCTAAGACACAGAGCCTTGGCAATTGGGAAAAAAAAAATATTTCTGTCCTTCAAGACAGTCAGTATGCAGTACTGTGATGTGTCATTCCCATGAGCTGAGACAGCAATATCTTTGAGAGAAAGGCCCGCACACATTGCCCAGGAGGAAGCCACCCAGGGGATTCTGCTCCAGCATCAGCCAGTAGGCGTTAGTCCTGTCCCAGGAGTAAGATTTCTATGCTGGCATGGCCCTGGAGTGAGTGTGGGAACTTTCTGGTGTACCATGGCTGGATCCTGGTACATGTCTTGGCAAGTACTCATGAGCAGCACAAGGTGTGTAGGAGAATAGGTTCCAGGATATATCTATTTGTACCTGTGTGTTCAAATAGAAATGGGCTCAGACTTCCACCCCCACCCCATGGAGCACACAGTGTGCCCATTCTGTGAATAGACCAGGAGACCCACTGGGGGCCGCTGCGTTCTGTGGGTCTGACTGACTCAAAGGATCTGTTCTGTGTCCAGAGAAGTGGAACTTATGCAGATCTCACGGTGACACTGAGCCCCAGCAGGCTAGACCTGAAGGACTCTGAATGACATGATTGCTATCCTTCTGTGCTGCTCCCTCTTTGTGGGAGTCTGTCATAGACTGTTATCCTCCAAGCGGAACAGAGACCACTTTCATCAGATCATCGTGCATCGGCCTGCCTGCAGACTGGGCCTGTTGATTGTCGCTGCAGAGTAGGAGGTGGTAGAGAGGGTCATTACATTCTAGCCATTTCTATCCAATCTGCACTAATTGTAGGTGGCCTTGGCTCTTAGGCTATGATATAGGCTAGGGATAGTTAACTGTGGGGAACCCCACTATGCAGTTATGGAGAAGCCATCATCCATGATGAGTAAGACTTTGCCATTGCAACAGCCACTTGGTGGGGGGAGTCACCTGTGTTCTGTAAGCAACCCCTCACCCATGCTTTGAATGTGAGCCTAATGAACACATTCATCCCCAGTTAAACTTTGGTAGAGTTCTACTTTGTCTTGTTCTTGGGACCTTAGGATGGGGTAGAAGTTTATATCTTCCTGAGGCGGGATTCTCTAGCAATCACTGCCAAATTGTGATTCAATCCTGAACGCTCTGTGAATCAAGGCAGGAGGTACCCCATTCACAGTACACAGCAAAGGACTGTCCCCTTGGAAGGGAGAACACCAAAAGTACTTTGTAGAATGGGTGAGGTGCAGATGTAGACATCCCACCAGAAAGGCCTGCTGGGCAGGATGGGACCTATGGCTTGGAAACAGGTAGGGTCACCAAGCCACAGAGGTCTGGAGAGGGCATTAGTTAGGCCCCACTCTGAAGTGCTGGGTGCCTCTGCCAGCAGGTGGCACTGCTGAGCCTTGTTCTTGCTACCTGGTGTGTTGAACAGATTAATGGGGATGTGACCAGCCTCTAGGCTACCTATGTGACCCCAGGAGTGCCTCTCTGGGCCATCAGTGCATTGTCTCTTGGCGATCCTTTTGGGTCAGCGCCTTCCAATCCTTCAGGCTGTTCTTCTGGGCCCAGAGGTGCCCTAAATTTCAGTACTGTCTCTAGTCAAAGCAACTCATACATAAACACAGCACCCATAGTTCTCAAGGCCTGAATCAGCCATGGTTATCTCTTTCCCCTGGATTTGGGACCCTCACCTCTCTATTTACCCTGGTTTGGGGGTGGCTCTAAGGTAGCCTGAACCTGTTTGGTGGCTTGCTGATGTGGTCTGGCTGAACTGATGGATTCTGAGTGCCCCTTCCTTCTGCAAGTGGGAACAGTGTTCTTGGGTCACTGTGGTGGAAATGTTCTCTATATGTTATAAATAAAGTAACTGGTTTGGCCTATGTGGAGCACCATAGAAGTGGGTGGAGGATCAGAGGAGAGACAGATAGAAGGAGGGCGGAGTTAGTCTGTCTCCATCAGACTCCTGAAGAGCCATGTAAGGAATCCAGGTGAGCCATGGGCCGGGCCATGTGGCAGATAAAATACTAGAAATGGGTTGAATTAAGACGAAAGAGCTAGCTAGTAATGTGCTTGAGACATAGGCCAAACAGTATAAAATTAATATAAGCATCTGATTAATTTCTTTGGGGGGAAAAAGCCGCCGTGGGCAAGGTCCTAACTTCTGGCCTAAACGGGTCCGAAAATGTTCTACAACAGGTCACCAGTGATGGAATGCAGGGCTGTGTGCAGTATGACTGTCCAGAACCACTCACTGGAGACTTGGCATCTCAGGTAGCCATCTCCACCTAGCAGTGGTTCAGAACTCCCCTAAAGAAAAGCATTTTGGGATAGGGATGCACTGAGTGAGTGGTGTGCTTACTTTAACTGTGCACAAAGCCTTGGGTTTGATTCCCAACACTGACTTGAAAACAGAAGGGGTAGATGCATGACTAAGTCCCGCAGAGCTATGTACTTTAACATGGCTGATTTTACCTCAGTAAGATAAAGACATGAGAAGAGTGTCTGTCAGGACTTTCAGCTCAGCAAAAAACACACAGGTACAGTGAGCTCCTTTAGAGGGACAGGGGTTGGCCTGGCCGTGTGTGTATAGAGGGACAGGGGTTGTCCACGCCATGTGTGTACAGTTGCCGCCCCCATTCTGCCCTTCAGCACCTAGCTTTCCCAGATTCCAGAGACTGTGGGGGGTTGTCAGCTATGTATACTGCCACTGTGCAAATTAAATGTGATGGCACATGCCTAACTGGCAATCGACCAAAATAGCACTTGGGGTGAACTCCAGACAATGCCTGACAAATAACTGTGTTTTCAGAATGTGAAGCCAACAGCAAGGTCTGCTATTAATCTCTGGCGTTGGTATCTCTAGGGTGTGCGGCTTTTCAGGTGCACTGTGCTAAGGAAAGTGTCAGGTCCCCCAGGGAGCCAGCTTCAAATTCATGTTTTTAGTTGTGTGTGTGTGTTTGGTGTGTGTGTGCAGGTATATCTCTTACCAGTGACTCCTCCCATAATTGAAGAAGAGGTCCTCCAACAACAGAGTCTATGGTGTGGTGTTGGCCAAGACTCACCCAGGCCAGAGCTATGCATACATACACCTGTATTTGCCAGTTTTAGGTCCTGAACCCAGGCCTCATTCAAAGTCTGTGCTCTTATAATGGTTCCAGTGCTGGGCTGTGTTGTGCGAGCCCAGGGATATGGCCTGAATGTTTGAATGCTCTGCCTCTGTGTAAGTGCACATTGTAGTTCCTTGAGTGGCATGGGATTTAGAAGCTGGAGATTGTGGCACCCAGGGCAGCTTGTCTACACTGCTGCCATGACATGGGGACCCAAAACAGCTTGGCCACACCACTGTCATGATAGGCTTTATAGGAACCAGTTAAAAGGTATGCCTGAGCCTCAGTTTACTGCCAAGTACCACCGGTCCCCAGGAAAAGCCATGAACTGGCACCACCTAGAAACAGGCCAATCAGTATTCCAGGAGAAAATACTTAATGTCCCAGAGGAAATACCTAATGTCCCAACCATTGTAGGTATCACTAGGTGCCTTTTAGCCCAGCAAACACCTATTTTTCTTTTCTTAAAGACACCTCAAGACAAATGTCAGCCAGTCAGAGTCTTGAACCCCCAAAATCCCCTCACCCCAGCCTTTACCATTATAAAACTCCATCCTGCCCAGGCTGGGCACTCTCTCTGCTCTAACTGGTGCCTTAGACAGGCAGAGAGTTCAAGCTTAAGCCTGAATGAAGGCTCTTAGCTTTTACATATGGATTTGGACTCCTTGGTGTCTTTTGAGGGACCTGCGATCTGGGTATAACAAATGAATGGCCATCTTGGTCTTTGATTTCAACCTCTACAATGGTAAGGAGTGCGTTTCTACTGTGAAGCCTCCAGGTCTCTGGGGGTCTGTCAGAGCAGCTGTCGCCGGTGTACATTCCGGACAATCTCTCAATCCCTCAGACAAACATTCTGTGTGGTTTCCAGCCACATGTGGAGTTTTTAGCAAGGCCCAGAAGGGCCTGTTGGAAGAGAGTGAATCTCAGCCATCTGGAGCTCCTAGACAGAAGCAGCTTTGAGAAGTCAGAAGCTTGGGCAAAGTACAGGAGCAGCTTCAGGGATGCCCCCCAATGTCTGGGTGACCCTACCTACACAGATTTAACTAGTCCTTCAGGTCAATAGCTGCCAAAACACAGTAGGAAAACCACAATATCCAATGGCCCCCCTTGAGAGTCAAGTGCTACATGGAGGAACCCAAATAGAAGACTTCTCAATGCGTTATTGGCAAGTTATGCAAAATACTACCCTCTCTGTAAATGGACAGTGGGGACATGTCTAGGGGCCTTGTCAGAGGCAGGAGAGGTCTGTTAGCCAGAGTCTTGGGGAGCAGGAAGAAGAAATGGGCTGTTTGGATGTGGCTGACCGTGGACGTTGGAAAGAAGGATGGCAGTGGGCACCTGGAGTTCTGTAAGCGACAGTCATGTCTGGGATATGTGTCCATTGATTCCTTTTTCTTAGGTCCCCAAAAGCCCCATCTCTGTGTCATCTCACAAGGCTGTCACTTGCTCTGCTATTCCTGAACAAGACCCAATTCATTATCAGCCTAAAAATTGATTTAGAAAAAAAAAAAAAGTAGAGTCTCAGCTAAAAGAACCATTGAGATTCTAGATGATGGATGGCTGTATTAGCATGCTTCAGTTTTATACTTATCAAATTAAACCTGCAGCCGAGGAGCACTTAATTAAGATTCTTTTTCATCAGCCGGAGATGGAAAGAAAAGGAGAGAGCTCCTGCCTCACCTCCAGGGAGAAAGTGCTTAGTTTCTCAAAGAGCACCCAGGGGCTCAGGTGGGTGTAAAGCCACTGCTGAATGAGGGAGCCTGGTGTGGGGCAGCTAGCTGTTTCTCTCCTGTAAACTGTAAGAGATGCAGATTTGACTCAATTTTAATGCCCCAAGGATCCCTCTGTACACATCAGCAAAAATAAAAGAGCAGAGGGACCAGAGAGCCTGGGGACCTGGGAGCTTGGGGACCTGGGGGCCTGGGGGGCTGAGGGCCTAGGGGCCTGGGGGACTGAGGGCCTGGGGACTTGGGGACCTGGAGACCTGGGGGGTCTGGGGACCTGGGAGCTTGGGGACCTGGGAGCCTGGGGGCTGAGGGCCTGGGGACTTGGGGGCCTGGGGGCCTGGGAGTCTGGGGGAGATAATGTGATCTCCTTTCTCATTGTGCTATTGTGGTCAAGTTAACTGCATTTAAGGGGGCAGTGGCAACAGAGTGAGCTCAAGCTGAGGCCCTGGTTCCATCCCCAGCACCACCTAAAGCAGATGTGGATGGGGGAGCACACCCGTCTCTAATGCAGTCCTGGGCAGATGGAGGCTAGAAGAGTTGAAGGCCATGCTCAACTTCTTCCTGAGCTGGAGGACAGCCTGAACTGCAGGCTATAGGAGACTCTATCTCTTAAAACAAAACTGCCCCTTTGAGCCTATCATTTCTCGTATGTTCACATTTGCAGTGTGTTCCTGATTACCTATACATCCCATCGCTATCTAGTTTTAGAATGGTCTCAGCATACTCAAAGAAACCCCAAGCTTTTTAGTTGTAACTTTTATCGCCTCTTCCAGCTCCTGGCAGCCACCCATTAATCTGCTTTCTGACTTTGGGCATATGCCTGCTCTGGACAGATCCTCCCCCACCACATACACACACACACTCATCACCCCTGCATACACACACACCACTCTAGCACGAGTTACCCTTGCACATAGTACCCTCATACACACTCCACTTTTATATGCATTTGAGTAAACACACGCCACACACTTGCACACACTCCCTCACACATGTATCTCCTTTGTGTGAACTTAAGTACACACACACACCACTCTTACACATACTACCTTTGTATACACTCACTATCCTTGCACATACACCACCCTTGTGTATGTGCAAGGATAGTGTCATGTCATGTCAAACACAACAACAAACCCAAAACAAAAACAAACTAAATGCGTAGATGATGGTGAGTTATTGGGGGTTCTGACGGACTCTCAAGGGTCCTCATATGGAAGGAGGAAGCAGAGGAATCTGAGGCGGGCAGGCAGCTGAGAAAGACTCTATCAGCCACTGTGGGCTTTGCAGATGGAGGGAGACACCCAAAGTCCTCATGTGCAGATGGCCTCTGAACTCTGGAAAATACAAGGGACAGAAGACAGACGCTCCTGGAATCTTCCAGAAAATCTCAGCCCTGGGGTGCCTTGCTGCAGCCCCTGGAGACCTTCAGACAGTTTCATGCTTCAAGCTTCGGCAAATCTTCATCACAGGAGCCACAGGAGGCTAACATAGTGTCCTGGGAAAGTAAGCATTGCCACGTACCCTGCTCTCATGTTAATTCACACTCCCACCTCACAGGAGAGGAAGCTGAGGTCCCCAGAAGCACAGTGTTAAGCAGAAAGGCTTATGCCAAACTCAGGCCCTATAGACCTCAGCCTATCTGGTCCACCAACCGAGCTCAAGTCTTACACAGCCGTGACCAAGTACTGAGGCAAGACCCTGAGTTCTCTCTCCAACACAGCAAGAATGGTGTGTGTATGTGTGTATGCAAGGGTGGTGAGTGTGTTGTGTGTGCATACTACATATATATGCACGTGTCATAGTACATGTGTGGAGGCCAAAAAACAATTGTTTGCAGTCAGGTTTCTTCCTCTGCCATGTGGGTTTGGGCGTCAGACTTGGTCGTCGGGCTTAGTGGCATGTTTAGCTGCTAAGCCATCTTGCCAGTACAATACTCTGCATTAAAAATTTTAAAAATGTACCTGGGTGTTTCACTTGCATGAATGTCTGTGTACCACGTGTGTGCAGTGCCTGCAGAAGCCAGAAGAGGGCGTCAGATCCCCCGAAACTAGGGTTACAGATGATTGTGAGCTGTCATGTAGGGTGCTGGGAACTGAACCTGGGTCCTCTGGAAGAGCAGACAATGCTCTTAACTGCTGAGCCCTCTCTCCAGACTCAACACCTCTGTGGTTTAAACAAAGATGATTAGCACATTTGGAGTCCCTGGTCATTTCCCGGCATGCAGCAGGTAGGAAATACATGCAACCTCTGACTAAAGTAGATGAAGTACCTGCTTGTGTTTGGAGTGTCCAGTTGGGGTTCATCTGGGAAGGGCTGTGTGATTGGTCCCCTGTGCCCTAGCCTCCTCCCATCACACACACACACACACACTCATTCATGTAAGCACACACATAGCTGCTGTCTTCCCAACAGAACTATTAAGGTGTAGCAGCTCTGTTCTCAGCTCCCGCAAGCTGTGCAGCAGAATGGCTCTTTGGCATAAATAAAAATAAACCCCAGACGCTGCTTTTCAATCGGAGGATTAGCCTAAATGTTGTGAAACAGAAAGCATGAAATATGTATGGGAGAAGTGGCCCTCCCAGATTGGTGGCCTCCTGTGTAGCTCTAGGCACAAGCTATGGGGCTGGTTTTCCCGCCTGGCACCGCTGATGATTTGTGTGCAGTGTCGGTAAATGCTGTTATGACATTATTAATGTTTCGCACTCCAGCAAAGGACAATGGCCCATTGCCGTGTAATGTGCTGTCTGCTGCTGCATCATGAGCACATGAAATGAGGATTTCAAACACAGGAACGTGCTTGTTTCCTCCTGCCCCAGGTCTATGAGTTGCAGAAGCTTCTGGAAGCCCTGGGAAGGCAAGAGAGGAGTCAAGGCTGATGGCCAGAGAGACTCTGAGGGAATCTTGGGGGAGGAGGCAGAGCTCCAGGGAACACTTTACCTTTCTGCTCCCAGTGCTCACCTTCCTTCCTGGGTCTGTGTCTCTGGCTTGACCCCAGGAAGCTGGCCTTGCTGAGTATGTGGGTTCACATTCTATCCCTGGATGGATGGCATCCACAGAGTGCTGTAAGGCAGGCAGGCCATCAAGTGGATTTTACTGGCCTTGTACAATGTTCTAAAAATATTGAGCCTACATTTTTAAATTATGCCATTTCACAGTAGAAGCCCAGATTTTTGGCTTCATTTGAAGCTGGGCCCATGGCCACACAAAGCAATGATTGTCTTTACAGTCCTCAGGGCATACAGGTCCTGCGCCACCTCTAGCCATTCTGTTCTGTTCTGTGAGGTCCCTGTGAAGGGCTGAACGGTGTCTGTTCAAGTGCTATGTGCTCGTAGAACAACAAATCACAAGCTGGTTTAAAAATAGGGTCTATGCAGATATCCTTAGATAGAATGACATCATGCTGGAGTAGAGTGGGCCTATATGCTAGGACAGGTGTCCTCACACAAAGGGAACTTTGGTTGTAGAAAGACATATCTAGGCCACATGAAGCCAGCAGAGAGTGGTGTGATGCATCGAAGCCCAGAGACAGCACACACTGCAGCTGCCACCAGCAGCTGGGCAAGGGCTGGGACAGTGTCTCCATCGGAGCTCCCAGGAGGGCCCTGCCCCTCTGACACCTTGACTTCAGACTTCAGGCTTCTGAAGTCAGAGAGTATGTGGAAGCTATTCTTCTCGTGGTGATGGGCGTTGGTAACCTAGGAAACAACTTCAGTGGTTTTACTAGGCTTTGCCCATTGAGTCCAAGTCCCTGAACAGGGATGCTCCTTCACTCCCTAATCTTTTTCAGGGATCCTCCTACTTTACCCTCTTCAGCAGAAGAACTCACTGACCAGCTGCTGGCTCTGGGCTCCTCCTGGCAGCTCCGGGTCAGGATGCCAGTGAGAGGGAGAGGCTGCAATAAGGCCAGTTCTCCCACAAAAGAGGGAAGTAAGGAGGAGGAAGAGGCTCAGGTCAGGAATTGTCTCAGGCCTCACACTCACCCTTAGATATGCCCTCTAGCAGGCCTGCCTCACTTTCTACTGCATGGCTTACATAAGGATAATCCCTTAACATTTAAAAAAAGAACACAGCATGGTAGCACAAGCCTTTAATTCCAGTACTCAGGAGGCAGAGGCAGGCAGATCTCTAGTGTGTTCAAGGTCAGCCTGGACTACTTGATAAGTTTCAGGCAAGCCAGGGCTATCGAGAGACCTGTCTCAAAAAAGAAATTATAATGGATGTGGTAGTTTAGGGCTATAATCCCAGTACCCAGGGGAAGTAGAGGCAGGAGGATCAGGAATTTTGCAAGTTTGAGGCTTGCCTGGATGTGGTGGTCTGAATGGGAATGATCTCCATAGATTCATATGTGTTTCCACTCTTAGTCTCCAGGTAGTGAACTGTTTGGGAAGGATTAGGAGGCGTGGCCTTGTTGGAAGAGGTGTGTCATTCACTGGGAGTGGGCTTTGAGGCTGCAAAAGTCCTGGCCAGGTCCAGTGTCTCCCTGTCTCTGACTGCTGCTTATGTGTGGATTAAGATGTAATGCTCTCAGCTACTTCTCCAGCACCATGCCTGCCTGTGTGTCACTGTGGCCCCTACCATGATGACAAGGGACTAATCCTCCGAAAATGTAAGCAAGCCTCCAATTAAATTTTACAAGTTGCCTTGGTCATGGTGTCTCTTTATAGTAAAAAACAATAACTAAGACACTGGGCTATATGAGACCCTGCCTCAAAACAAAACACAGTAATTACCCCCCCACACAAGTCCCCAGTGTGACCTCAGGGATCTAATTAGAATAAGGCTTCTGTTTTGCTAAATTCCACAGTTGAATCTGCTGTGACCCAGGGGCATTTCCCTGGGTTCATGTGGTAAGGCTCTGGTTTAGGCTTCCTGAGACACAGATACTCAAGTACAATAGTCTAGGAGCATTGACTGAAGAATAACAGACACAGGGCAGAGAAGGCAGCGTTCCCTAAGCACTTGGCACCACAGGGCAATGGCCACTTCAGCAACCAGAGCCCAGTCTTATCAGGAGCTTGAGGGGAATGTGACTCAGTATTACACCTAGGGGTCTCTCTCTACTGCTGGGGGCTTCCGGGCCACTTCATTCTTCTCCCATGTCATATCTCCACAGCCATCAGAGTTGAGGGGGGGCCTGAGTGACTTGCATTTTAGTGTGCAGAAGTGAATGGAGATATGGGAAGGGCACCAGCAGGGCCAGTTACGGCAGACAGGAGCAATGACATATCCACAGGCTCCATTCTCACAGGAACCTTGTGAGACCTTTGTCCAGTGCTATAAATAGCCTGATTCACAGTGGGGGAACTGAGGCACAGGGATGCTGTGTTCAATGTTGCATAATACAAGATTCATAAAGAAACTCCTAACATATCCGGCCAGGAGGGCATGTGCATTGGACTTGAGAGATGAGGATGATAAAGGAGCAGGCTGCTGGATAACCTGTCATATCAAATATCCCCCGCTCTTCTCCCTTTGCCTCTGTTGGCTCTGAGCCCGCTGCTCATCTGCTGAGGGGACAATCTTTCTGCTACCCTTATGGACAGACCCAGTAGAGCAAAGTCCAGGGGAGGGGGCAGTGGGGAGTTACTTCTTTTTGAGACAGAGTCTCATGCAGCCTAGGCTGGACTCACATTCATTATGTAGCCAAGGCTACACTGGAATTCCTGCTGTTCTTCCTCCTAAGTGCCAGGATGGCAGATGTATGTCATCGTCCTCACACCCTGCGGGGAATGTCCTTTTCCATCTTGGGAATCCTGGTTGAGGGAAGGCCACCTCCCCAGATGGTACACTGCAGTCATACCTACTAGGGAGATCCAGGGTCCTATCCTAGCTAGGTATAAAACAGGTATAAACAAACCCCTTGGCGGTGGGGGGATGGAGGGTGCCTGGCCAGAACAGAAATTCTTTTTTGTTGTTATCTTTACATTTTATCTATTTATTTATTGGACAGGGCTTCTCTGTGTAACAATACTGGCTGTCCTGAAACTCTCTCTGTATTCCAGGCTGGCCTCAAATTTACAGAGAGATCCCCCTGTTGACTTTAACTAGGCCAAGATGTGTTACATTTGTTTATGCTGGGGAACATTACTTTAACTATGTGAAGGTGTGTTATATTTGTGTTTCTGCTGCCTTTGTTAACGATATAAAGATGTGTTACATTTGTTTGCGCTGCATTTGTTAACTGTGTAAAGTTGTGCATTTCCCTTAATTAAATACAATTAACCTGGGTTCAGAGAGGATGAGTTAGCGATTGGTTGGCAGGAAGTAGTAGGGAGGAGCTTAGCGTAGGTTATCTTTTGTTGGGCAGTGGAAGGGAGTGGCTCCCCGGATCCCAGCAAAGAGAGAAAGCTAGCCAGTCTCTCTTCTAAGTCTCTGAGCTTGTAGGTTTTCACCCTAGCCTCTGAATCTCAAGTTTTAGTTAGAACTATCTTTAGCAGCAGCAACAGCTCCCCCACTGTCTGGGGAACAGAACTCGCCCTCCCCCCCAGACTATGGCACCAGTGGCCAGCCTGCTAGTAGTTTAGAGTGTAGCCATGATAACAAAGGTAAAACAGTATCCTGCCTCTGCCTCCTAAGTGCTGGGATTAAAGGCACGTACCACCTCTGCCCTGCCCATTTTATTTTTTGTGCACGTGTGTGGGCACATGTTCGCCATGATGCATGTGTGAAGGACAACTTGGGAGAGTCAGTTGTTTCCACCGTGTGGGTCCTGAGGATGGGACTCAGGTCACTGGGCTTGGTGGCAGAGGCTTTTACTTGCAGAGCCACCTCCCTGAACCTCATTCAGATTTCCTGACTTTGAAGAGCGATTGGAGCCTGCATGGCTTCAAGAAAGCACTCAGGCTGGATCTGTCCGTACTACCCAAGACCAGATCTCTACCATGTGCAGACACGACATCCTACACTCAGTAGTAAGTGCCCCAAAGCCTTAAACAATGAGTACAAAAATGATCTGTGGGGCTGGAGAGATGGCTCAGGGGTTAAGAGCACTGACTGTTCTTCCAGAGGACCTGAGTTCAATTCCCAGCATCCACATGGCAGCTAACAACTGTCTGTAATTCCAAGATCTGACACCTGTACACAGTTATGCATGCAGGCAAAACACCAATTCACATAAAATAAAAATAAATATTTAAAAATAAAAAAAAATGATTTGTGAAGGGTGTCCCTTCCCTAGCTGAGTAGAAAGCCCTTTGTTCTGGTTAGTTTGACACAAGCTAGAGATACCTGAGGGAGGAAATGCCTCCATCAGATTGGCCTATAAGCAAGCCTGTGGATATTTTCTTGATTAATAATATAGGTGGGCCCAACCCACTGTGATGCGGCCACCCCTGGGCAGGTCCTGGGTGGTGTAGAAAGCAGGCTGAGCAAGCCTTGGGGAGCAAGCCAGTGAGCAGCACTCCCCCAAGGCCTCAGCTTCAGCTCCTGTTCTGAGTTCCTGTCCAGACTTCCCTTTGTGACAGACTGGGACCTGAAAGTGTCCACCGAATAAAGACTCCCATTTTGGTGGTGGTGTTTATCACAATAGAAACCTGATTGGGGAATCCCTGTTCTCCTCCATCTCAACTTGGTTCTATCAGCGTCATCCCAGCCCCCTTGCAGCCTGCTCTGGCCCTCTGGGAGCTTTTTCTCAGCAGCAGTGACTCTGCAGGCTTTTCGTACTTCTTCACCATCGTTCACCTGTGTCTGAGTGCCATTAGCTCACTGCCTGACTCTTCACCAACGTGAAAACAGGTGATAAATTGGTGTTGGCCAGTTGATGTGTCACCTCAGCTAGGTAAGGCATTTGCATTGAACGAGGGCAGCGTGACCGTGCCTCCATGAAAGAGTGATCACTCCAGCAGACTGGCTAAGAAAATGTCTGAGAGCAGTGGAGTCGGTCTTTGCTAGGCTTCTAAATCATGCCTCTTGTCTGGGTGCCTCCAGCTGCCACGACCTGAGGTGTCATTCCTGGCTGTCACGGCCAAAGCCACATCAACGCTAAAGCCACATCAACGCTAAGGAATGAAGTGACCGGCCAGAAAGAATGGTTAGAGAGTAAAGGAATCTCGTTAAACCTGATAACCTGAGTTTGAGCCCCAGAAGCCACCGTGAATAAATTCAGGGAGCGTGTATACAGGGCTCGACAATGCTAAAATTCAAGCCTGTGGTTTTGGGAGTTGAAAGAGCCTGCGAGCTTTTTGGTCACTACTTGTATGGTAGTAGCTAAGCCCTGTTAACTCCAGTCCTTCATTACTCTCTGATGGAGAGGATGTGAGGCTAGACCAGAGAGAGGCACACAGCATACAGACGATCCGATCTGGCTCCCAGCATGAATGCTACAGACCCAGCTTATTATAGACCAGTGAGAAGTGGGAGGACTCGAGTTTCTGGGGGTGGGTGAGTGTTGCTGAGAGAATTAGCGGTTGTGAAGCTGCAGGTACAGAAGCTCTTGGGGGGATGGCTTGTGCCCGGCAGGGCCGACAACGGTCCCCTCTCCGCAGCCATCTCCCCTACGCTTTGCAGTTACCGGGCCAGCCTCGGCTCTCCGGGCTGCTGGATTCCCTAAGAAGTTGCATGGCCGCGGGAGGGGCGCAGGGCCACGCACTGCCGGGGACTCCCGTGCTCGCACCCCCTCCTCTGCGCACAGCCCCGGGAGGGCGCACGGCGGGGCCGCGGCCACGAGGTGGCGCCGACGCGCCGAGGAAGCGCGAGGCCGCTCCCGGGCCGCCTCCTCCAAGGGAACAATGCGGCGCCTCGGGCTGTAGCGCCTCGCGGGACCCCGGAGCCCCGAGCGCCGGCGGCCGAGAGAGCGAGCGGGCGAGCAGACGAGGGCAGGCGTGCGCGCAGCCGTCCCTCCCCCAGGAGCCATGGGCGCGGCGGGGCGCGCGGCTGCCGAGCTGCACGGCCGGAAGGTGCCAGCGGCGGGGGCGCGGGCCTGGGGCAGCCTCTAGCCGGCTCCGAGGGCGCGGGCCCCGGGGATGAGGGCGCCCGCCGCGGGAAGCCCGTCTGCGCGCCTCGGCGCCGTCCCGCCCAGCCAGCGAGCCTGAGCAGGCAGACGCGCGGCCGGAGATCTGGGGGCGCGCCGCCTCGCGGTCCCCAAAATGTGAAGCGGGGAGGGCGGAGACGCAGAGACCGCCCGGCCGGGAGCCCTCGCCGAGCCCCCCGGCCCTTTGCGCTCAGGCTGCACCGTCCCTCCTCCCCCGCTCCCCGCGGCTGCAGAGCAGCGAAGCCGCTGCGACCCCCCGGCTTCCGCCCGCAGTGGCTTCGTGTTTCCCGAGGCGGCCGGAGCCGGGCCCAGGACCGTGTGTCCGGCCTCGCCCGCGGCTTCTCGGCCAGACAAGTTTGAACAATGATCGCAGTCAACCCCGATGGGAAGATAATGGTCAGAAGATGCCTGGTCACCCTGAGACCCTTTCGGTAAAGTTCTCTCTCTACTGCTTGGCGAGGAGAGGTCAAAACCTCCCCAAGGGGGCGTGTGATGGAGCTGGGCAAGGTTCATCCGTGCCGGGGTTGCATCCTCCTCTGGGTGGCCGAGGAGGTTCTCGAGCCCATTCTGGATGAGGGCCATGGGGATGGGGAAAGGGTAGAGGGGTGTGTGTGTGTGTGTGTGTGTGTGTGTGTACTTGTCTTGATTTGATCAAGACTGGGGTGATATCAGGGATGGAGAGGTCAAAATGGGGCCAGAAAACACCCAAATCAAGGAGGTCCTGGCTTCCAAAGTGGTCCCAGCCAGCGAGTCTCTTTCCTGCCCCTCACTTCGGTGCCTTCAGAGCCGAGAAGTTAGTGCAGGTGCCTGGGAGACACCCCTGGTGGCCCGCTGTCGTCTTCTAGGTCGGCCCGCCCATCCTTCCTGCCTAGTCCACCCCCCCTTTCCCGCCCTCGTTGCTTTCCCATTCTTCTGGTTGGGCAGGAGCCCGTGTCTGACAGGAGGGTCCCCAAGATTAGGGCGAGGACCCCTTTCTGCTGGGGATTCGCTCCCAAATGCGGATCTCCACCAGGCTAGACAGGCGCAGCAGGAACATGGAGCATTGAGCGTGTCAGAGACGCCTCTCTTTCCTACCATGGACAGTACTAGTCAGGGAGGGGTGCCGTTTGTGAGGGACTCATTGGGACCTGTTGGTCCTCGGAAGGGACCCTGCTTCTTTCTCCCAGACTCCAGCAGAGCTAGGCCCTCAGGTCAGGCCGGGGAGAGGGTGGTGGTGGTGGGGGATCTGGAGTGTTTCCTTGTTTGACAATTGGGCCCCAGAAGACAGAGGGAAGGTGGACACAGAAGTGGGTAGGACTAGGCCACAGGTGGAGTCTGGCTGTAAACCTTGAGGCATGTACAGGCTTTCCCTCCAGGCTCTGGGCTGATCTCTGGTGCCTCCAGACAGCCTTCTGTGCCCAGCTGGGATGGACTCGGGGAGCCATGGCCCACCTGCACTTGCCCTCAGCAGGCCCTGCTTGGGGCTGAGATGGCAACCTCTGGGGATGGTTGTCCTTGTGAATACAAAGGTTTGTAGAGCCCAAGACAGTGAGCAAGGCCTTCAGGGTGTTATTTGGAGAGTGTCTCAGAAATTACTGGCCTAAGTGCCCCTGGGGGAGCAGGTCATCAAGCAGGTGTCTCTGGAAAGACTCCACCTCCTTCAGGGAGATCCTGGACTCCTGCCCTGCAGGGCAACCTGAGAGGGTTCTTGCTGATCTTAAATTCCAAGTCAGCTGTGTAGCGGACAAAAAGCTCTGGTTCCTGGTGTGAAGATTGCAGGTGGCGGTTTCCAGCACCAGAGACAGCGCCCTGACTTCATAGCCGGGTTTTCCCTCTGTGAGCCCTTACCTGAAGGCTGGATTCTCGGTGCAGTCACAACCCGCTTCCGGCCTTGCAACTTCACTCCTGGTATGTCTAGGATGGTGGGGGACCCACATCCTAGTATTTTCTAGGGCAACCCACTGATAAACCACTCTAACTTGGTTTATCCCTAAGGGAGGTCTGGAGATACTTTTAGAGCAGAGCTTTGAACAGGGCCTTTATTTCGTGGATGCCTCCGAGGAGATGTCCTTTGGATGGATATGTGAATGGATGAGACCATTGAACACACTACAAATGATCACAAACTGCTTTGGGGGGACCATGGGCCCCAGCTGTAGTAACTGGGAGAGAGAGAGAGAAAGATGCTAAGGCAGTTAGCATCTCTTTGACACCTTTCTCATGGCAATTATCCCATATCTCAGCCCCAAATACAATCCCATGGTTGAAAGAGCAACTGTAGCTAGGGAAACTAGGGAAATCCTTTTTGTCCTCAGGATGGAAGGATAATTTAAGTGGAGCTCCCATGAGGTCCCAGGGGGGTGTGCTCTGAACCCCATTCCAGGCTTAGAAGGATTCAGTGAGGTCCCTCTGAAGTAAGAGAGGTGTCCCATGTGCCACCTCATCCTTCTGCAGCTCCCCCATGCTTGCCCACAAATTAGGACATGGCTGTCCCTGCAGAAACTGCTGGGGTCTCTGAGTATAGGTTCCCTCCCGCCTTGCCGACTCAATCTCTAGCAGCTTCCTTCAAATTAGGGCTCAGAATTTGTTGTGTTTCTTCTTTTCTTTTACAATTATGTGTTTTCCATAATGGACCAAATTTTAATTAAACACAACACTGCCAGTTTAAAATAATCAATATTAAAATGTAAAGATACACATAGGCATCAGGGTTGGGGTTGGAGTGTAGGTGAAGCAGGAGGAAGCATCTAGCATGACTTTTGAGGGGTTTTTCTTGGTCATCCTGGCACTGTGTCAGGTGGGGTTCCTTGCTCTGATCTGGGGGAGAGTCCTTGCGGCTGGCTCTGCCAGCTCTTGAGTCCTTTGATGAATCTCAAACTTCCTCTGTCCAGCTATCCCTCTGGGCTGGGCTGCCAGCTCAGTCCTGTTTGTGCCCAGCATGGAGCACTTGATCTGCTGAGCTTGAGGCAAGGATTCTGAGCCTAGACTCCTGCAGTCACTTTGGGTTACTCTAGCGTCTGGCACCTCTTAGGTATTGAAAGAATGAATGATGTCATGTTTTGGCCTGCTATCCTTCTTTGCATGACTGCTGGCACATTTGTGTGACATTCCATGCCTGGGTGAGAAGATGTCCTGATTCTCAGGTGGTGCAGGTTGACAAGCCAGGGTGTCCATGACTGATAGAGAAGTATATGGATACAGTCGGCACAGTGGGGGCCGAGAGGATGTGCCCTGCCTTGAGATATTATCACCTAGGAGTGGTGGGGCATGTGACACCCTGTGAGGACACAGATGAATAAGCTCATGACAGATGGCAGAGGCTGTGTACCCAGTGCCGAGTATGGTCCAGGTGATTGACAGGTACCAGGTGGGTCTGTTCCGTCTGTACCAGTGGTTTTCACAGTACTGTGGACCAGAGTCACTGGGGAACTGGTTAAAACAGATGACCTGCCCTGTCCCAGGGTCTCATCTAGGAAGAGGGATCTATAATGTTCTCCCTCCAGCATTCCCCCCTCTCTCTGCCCCCTCTGCTGGGATTGAACCAGGCTCTAGCGTATGACAGGCAAGCACTCTGCAGTCCCAGATCAGCCCTTTCTAATGGTTCTTGGGAGCTGGTCTGCGTACTGCACTTTGGGGACTCACTACTCCAGATAAAGCGGCCTCTATCTTGAGGTTGGCTCTGTATGTACATTCTTCTTGTTCATGTTTTTTTTTTTTTTTTTTTTTCCCCCATGTGGTCAGTTTCTTTGTCCTAGTGAGATGGGAGCCTCCTGGGCCTGGGAGCTCAACCCCAACTCTGATTCTTCCATGCACCCCTAAGCTCCCTTCTCCCACTTGCTGGCTCTTTGTTGGCTTGAGAGCTCATTTAGCTGAAGGTGGATTTGAACTTGCTCTATGTAGCTGAGGATGACCCTGAGCACCCAAGCCCTCTGCAACCACTTCACCCGGCCCATTCACTCGTACTCAGAGCATTTTTGTGCCTTTCTAGCTGGGAGTGGGACACTGGGTTGTGGTGTGCTCTGCTGACCCCCTTGTTTCTCTCTCCCTGCAGGCTGTTTGTCCTGGGCATCGGTTTCTTCACTCTGTGCTTCCTGATGACATCTTTGGGAGGCCAGTTCTCTGCCCGGCGCCTGGGCGACTCACCCTTTACCATCCGCACAGAAGGTATCCTGAGGGCCAGGAGAGCCAACAAGAAATACGAGTGTTCTCTAGTCAAAGGAGAGATGCCTCTGAGCTCAGCTCCTGTAGCAGGCTTTCTGGGATCTTGGCCTTTGAATATGTAAATGTGTAAGAGAAGAGGGTTGAGCTTACACTGTGGTATGCATGCTGCTTGGACTCTGGTCCTGTCAGTGCCACCAGGAGAATCCTCAGGCCTAGAAGGAGAATCTCCCAGGTGTCAGAAGGGACCCATGTGTTGCTTCTTTTCTTGATGTGTTGAGGATGGTGTCTTTGAATACAAAACCTGTCTCTTTGAGACCCATGGTTGTAAGGCATGGTTTTTTGCCTTGCTAGCCTGATCCCAAATAACCACATGGAGACTTCTTATTAATTATAAATGCTTAGCCAATAGATTAGGCTTATTATTAACTAGCTCTTACAACTTAAATTAACCCATAATTCTTTTTTTAAAAAAATATTTATTTATTTTATTTTGTGTGAATTGGTGTTTTGCCTGCATGTATAACTGTGTAAGGATGTCAGATCTTGGAATTACAGACAGTTGTTAGCTGCTATGTGGATGCTGGGAACTGAACTCAGGTCCTCTGGAAGAGCAGTCAGTGCTCTTAACCGCTGAGCCATGTCTCCAGCCCTAACCCATAATTCTTATCTAAGCTCGACCACATAGCGGTACCTTTTCCAGCAAGGCATGTTCATCTCCTGCTTCCTCTCAACTCCCCGTGACTCCGCCCCTTCTTCTTTCCTTTACTCTCTTTTTGTCTGCAAGTCCCACCAACCTCCGCCTGCCTAGCTAGTTAGCTCTTTATTAAACCAACGAGAACAACAAACATTCATAGCGAACACAAAGACTGTTCCACAGCACATGCTCTGTGTCTTTGACCCCAGCAGAGCTGTGGTAGGAGACAGGCCTGCAAATGGTTCTTATGATTCCTGTCTGAGCTCCTGTGATGTTGGTCTCAGCTGGTTCCTCTCTGTCAGGTGTGGGATGGAGATGTAGAGTGTGAGGTTTGGGGACCAGACAGCTGTAGTCTCCAACTCTAGTAACTAGCTGTGTAGTGTTGCCAAATTCTTAAAGAGAAAAAGAGAGGGGAAGGGTTGAGAGATTCCTCTCAGGTGCTGGATTGATCAGGCTGGTGAGCAGCAACCCCCGGTACTGTGCTGTTGTTACAGTGAAGGTGACTAGTCCTTGGCCCCGCCTTCCCCCTCTCCTCACACCATCCATGAGGCTGCGGGGAGTAGATAAACACCACAGGGCCTCTTTGGGTTAATAGGAGGAAGGGGGGGCATAGTGGGGAAGACTGAGGCAAGTGGGGCTTCTGGAGCTGATGGTGTTGTTAGGAGATTTCCGCCTGTCTAGAGAGTCTCTTGGAAATCACCTGTTCAAGCTCCTGGTTCCTGGTGATGAGAGCCGAAGGCATCCTGAGTGGTACAGGTTGTCAGCTCAAGTGGGCTCTGAGTGGCGTTTATTGTGCCATCTGGTAGCCATCCTCCAGCTCATTCCTCGGCTGAGCACGAGTCTTTAAACTTGCAAAAGCTCTTAGAAGCCAGCTCATACCTATTTCAGCTGCTCCATCCAAGCACAACACCCTGTCTCTGTCTTCCAGGGACCCCCTCAGTATCTGAGCTTTGGGTTCCCTTCTGATAAGCAGGATAGGGCGCTGCCTCCCCAGGGCGGCCATGAAACTGGTAAGACACTTGGAGAAGGGATCCCATGCGATGACTGTGGAGTGAAGTTTCCATGCACATGTGGTGTGTATGCTGTGTATGGGAGGGGGTGCTCCAGGCATGGGTGTTTAGGGGGACAGGAGGACCAATGAGGTGTGAGGATCTCTACAAAGGAGATGCTCAAGGGTTGAGGTTGGAGAAGGGGTGGTAGCGGGAAGGCTTCCTGGGATGGTTGGGGACTCAGCGCTGAGAAGGTTTCAGTTCCCTGGAATGCTCTCAGAAATTGGTATTAAAAAAAAAAAAAAAAGAAAAAAAAAGAAAAAAAAAAAAAGAAAGAAAGAAAAAAGAAATTGGTATACCTGTCTGGGCTTCAAGAGCCTAGACCTCTAAATAGTTCAGGAGTCTAATGGGTAAGAATAAAGACATTTCAGGAATGGGGATTATGGTTTTTCTGGACTCTGGTTTTTCTGTCCATCCCCCTGAAGGGCTGGGAGCCAAGACAATACTTCTTCCCCACGGTCCCTGACCTGACCCAGCAGGGCTTTGGGAAGGATCTAGCTCAGGTCCTACATCCTATACCAGGGAAGGGAGAGAAACCTCAAGGTTACACATGTAGTTACATTTGGGGTGTGTGTTTGTGTGTGTGCGCACACTTGCAGGTGCTTAACATTTCTGAACTGAAGTCTTATAAATACAGAGCACGCTCACAGTCCATGCAGCTGAGTCCAGGAGCAGCATGCTCAGCTTCTGGAACTTTCCACATTGTGTCTCTTCCAGTTTTTATAGTCCCTGGTGACTGTGGGAGGCCCCTTCTCTGGACCAGTTTGGTCCAGTTCAGGGACACAGTGTGACCCATCTCCTTCTGATCTACTGAATGGAGATCACTTGGAGGAGGCAGGATATCTGGTTCTGTGAGGTCCCTAAGTGTAGCAAGGCCCAACCTAGTCCCTCCTCTTCCTCCTCCTAAGGAGACCCTTGCTTTCTCCTCCTGGAGTCAGACCCGAGCAGGTTGCCTTGCTGATGTGAGCAGGAGCTTCTCTAGGGAGAGCATTTGGCCTGGAGGTCCTGCCTCGGCTGCTTGTGTCTGCCCTCAGATGATTGCTTGTGTCCTGGCGCTGCCAGAGAGTAAATGGAGGATGCTCCAGGTTCTGCTGGGTGGCTCTTAGAGACTAGCCATGGATTTGGGGAAGAAGGGGCCACAGGTGGAAAAAGAGCCCCATTTGGCCTCGTGGGGCCTTCCCTGGTGTCTGCAAGCCAGAGCCCATGCTCCTTCCTGCCTCAGCTGGGCCTGCAGTGGCTGTCCTATACAGAAACTGAAATATGCTCATTTAGTACCCAGTTGTTCAAATGCCTAGTCCCGGCTTCCTCTCAAGTGCCAGGGAGGGCCCTATTCTCTGGCAGGTGTGGGCTTGATCAAGGTAAAGGGGAGGAATGGGGGACACAAGAGGAGGGAAAAACAGCCACAGAGAGTGTCTGGGGGAGGAGATAGCTTGGCTGGCCTCAGGGGGTAATAAAAACACCCATCTCTAAATATGGGGTCTGTTCATATCTGTAATATCCCAGCCTTCCTTATTTATATGGAAATCAGAGGGGAGAGTGTGTTAGCTCCCAGACTTACTTGTGGGAGCTCATTTTAATTCAGTCAGTGCCAAGAATGGGGAAGTGACTCATGTGTCAGCCTGCTTTGCTGACAGGCCTGAGGCCAGTGGCAGCCTCCGAGAGTCGCCTGGGGAGGGCCTGCCTCCTGCCTGCTCCCCTCTTGGGTACTTATGTCTGGCTTTATCCTCAGGTATTTCCTGAGCAAAAAACATGAGCTTTTCAGGCGGGGTGGAGCCATACCTTAGGGCTTTTGCAGAAGGAGAGGGCCATTCCTGAGCCCCAGGAACAGGAGACGGATCTTGTCTCGGTTTAGGGAAAGGAGAATGTCACAAGAGCCATCTGAACTGGGTCTGTCTCCTCGTCAAAGCCATAACACCTAAGTCCTCTGGTTCTGGGGTAACACATCTCCTGCTGACAAAAAAATTTCCACAAAAATCCTTATTAATTCCTACAGTGAGGAGTAGGCTCTGACCCCCAAATGCCTTCAGAGAATCTTGTGTGTGGGTGACCTATATTTCCCTGTTCATCTCTTCCACTGATTTCTTGCTGCAGCAAAGGAACCAGCTCACATCTCTTCTCCTGACTCCTGAATTTTTCTGGCCCTGACTTGGTGGGAAGAACACCACATTCTTCTTACGTCCCTTGTCCAAAAGCCAGAGTGTGTAGCCAGTTGGGAACAAAAAGAGTGAATGTCACGGGGCAGGGGCCTCAAACCACTGCCAAGCACAGCAGACAGATTCAGACTCCCCCAACGGTGGCAGGAAGACACCTCCCCACCTCCGCACACACACCATGATATGTTTCCCCTGTGTCCTTCTTAGACCCTCTATGTCCCTAACCCCCTTTCTCTAGTCTTCCAGGCTGTGCCAGGAAATTGTCTTCCTGTGTAAATACGCAGAGTCGTTTATCTCTCTGCTCAGGGTACCTGCTGTGCCCAGGCACCCCCAGGGGCTAGAGGAACACTGTAATGCTCCTTGAGAGGCTCCAATGCCAGCTTTTATGGACTCAACCCATTTCCCCCATTTATACTTTTATGGGACCCATCTCTTTTTTCCTCCCTTTCTATTTCCTCTTTCTTCTTCCTCTTCCCCTCCCCTTTCTTTCCTGGGACCCCCCCCAAAACTCAATGATGCCAGACCCCCCTCCCCACTTTGCCCAAGGAGAAACTGAGGCCAAGGGAAAGAAGTGACCTGTCCCCATTAGGTCAGTGGCAGAGCAGGGCTGTAGCCAATGCTTGGATTCTTCCTGCAGCCTGCCCGGGCTCCTAGACTCCGTGGAGCTATTGGCTTTGTCTCTGGTCTCCCAGGGGCCCTGGGCAGTTCTGCAGCCTGCATAATAGAGCTGAAATATGGATGGGGCCAGTGATAGAGGGTGAAGGCAATGAGGAGGGTCAAGAAAACCTGGGCTGGGCTGGGGAGGGGCAGACGGACTGTCGAGTCTCCAGGCAGAGCACCACCAGCAATGTCTGGGCATGGGCTTTCTCCTTCTGAACTGCTAATCAGGCTCTGGGGGCCTCCACACTTGGGTGCTCTGGTCAGGGCATGGCTGAGCAGTCCCCAATTTTAGGGTGATTAGCTGCCGTTGATTTCTTCCTTTTCATCCTGCTCCTCTGGGGAAGTGACTGCCACAGATGAAGCTAAGAACTGTGGTCCACCAGGGCTGCCCGAGCACAACTCAGTCTCATCAGGCATCTTCAATACAGAGGGTGCCCCTGGGGTTCTGCAGGGCAGTGGTCAGGTCAGAACTCACATTCCCCTTCTTGTGAGCTGAAGTGATGGCCTTGGCCTCTTCTTTCTCTGTGGTGCTCCAAGTACTTACTAACTGGATGCTGGGTGTTGTGTTTAGAGGGTGGGGGCTCAATCAAGAGACAGTGAGGGCTGCCCTGGTGTCTGTGAGGCTGGGATGGAGGCCGCTGCTCTGTCTTGTTGGAGAGACTAATTGACCGGTTCACAGATTGTATGTGAGTGTCAGAGGATGATTTATCTGAGGCTGTTGTGAGATTTCCCCAGGCCGAGAAACCAACTGAGGACTGCTCATGTAGCTCAGTGGTAGGGCACTTCCCCAGCATGCCTGAGGCTCTGGGCTCAATGGCTCAGTTTCTCTTCTCTCTCTGTTTCTCTGTCTGTCTCTGTCTCTGTCTCTCTGTCTCTCTGTCTCTGTCTCTCTGTCTCTGTCTCTGTCTCTCTCTGTCTCTGTCTCTGTCTCTGTCTCTCTCTCTCTCTCTCTCTCTCTCTCTCTCTCTCTCTCTCTCTCTCTCTCTCTCTCTCCTCGACAGTGTTTCTCTGGGTAGCCCTGGCTGTCCTGGAACTGGCTCTGTAGACCAGGCTGGCCTCAAACTCAGAGGTCTGCCTGCTCTGCCTCCCAAGTGCTGGGATTAAAGACCTGTACCACTGCCGGGCTCAGTCTCAAGTGAAAAACACTATAAGAAAAACTAAAACAGCCATCACCTTTTTGGAATGGGAAGACCTTTGCTATGTATGGCTCATAGTGAGGGGCAGAGGAACCTGTTCACCCTCCTTCTCACCTTTCCTCTCTTTGCCCCACCCCCACCCCCACCCCCACCCATCTCCATTTCCTTCCTCTGCCTCTCCTTTGTCTCTTCTCTTTCCACTGCTTTCCCTTCAGAGCCAGGGCTCTGTCTCCAAAGGACACGGGTCCCCTGGCTCTGATGCTTCCCGAGTGACTGTCCTCCGAGCCAAGCAGCCATCATCATGGGGAGCTCAGCTGTGTCCCCTAGCAAAAGGATCATCTGGGTGGGCTTGTGTACTGTTTTCATCTTCACGGAGGGATGAGGAGGGTCATGAGACCCTCAGCTGAGTGTCCAGCTGCTCCCTCACCTGTTGGACGTCACTGCTTTGGGGACACTAGAGTAGTTGGGGGAGGAAGAGGGAATCTCTATCTATGCAGTTCCTGGGAAGTCCGCACCCCACTGGGTAAAGGCTTTCCATGAGCTGCCTATGTGGGAGGAGCACCCAGAACCCCCACCCATGCTCTGTAAGAAAACCCAATAAATTTATTGGGTGCTAAGCCCCCCTCCCCCCCCCCGTGAACTTTGGTGGTTCGTGCCTCGGTTTATGATGAGAAAGGATAAATATTGTTTTAGTGTCTCTTTGGACCTCAGAGTGAAGGATGACCGAGTATCAGAATCATACAGGAAGCAAGCACAGAGAAGGTTCCAGAACTCCAGGCTCAGAAGGCATGAGGGTTTCAAGCCTCCCCCTCTACTGGAGCTTTCCTGCAGTACAGACCATTGCTGCCCAGAGTGCCCCAGAGGCTATACCTAGAGTTTTTGCAGTCCACTAACCAGAAGCCAGAGAGAGAACAAAAATCCCTCAGGTTAACCAGCGGTGAGCGAGCAGGTTAGCCCAACAGATTGATTGCTTCCATAATTAAGGTATGAGGCACTCTGCTGACCCCTGCTGTCAGGTGGCCTGGGAAGAAGGGTGTGGGGCTGGGAGTGTGACTGCCCCGATCACAGCCACACTCTGTCCACAGTGCCAGGTGGCTCTGAATCCCGTGGTGCCCTCCGCAAGATGAGCGACCTGCTGGAGCTGATGGTGAAGCGCATGGACATGCTGGCCAGGCTGGAGAATGGCAGCGAGCTGCACCACACTGCCAGTGCTGCGCACTTAGCTGCAGACAGGTAAGAGGAGGTGGGGCAGGGAGCAGAGCTGGGGTGCCAGGGGGTCCAGTGTAGCCTCAATTGCATCGTTAGAGCTCAACCAAGGTCTCCTTTCTGGTAAACTAGAAAAATTTTAAGATTATAAGCAAAACTAAACCAAACAGGGCTGGGGAAAGGCTCCATGCGTAAAAACCCTTGCTGCTCCAGCATGAGGAACAGAGTTCAAATCCCCAGACCCATGTAAAACCTGGGTTTAGGGGCGGCTGGAGAGATGGCTCAGCGGTTAAGAGCACTGACTGTTCTTCCGGAGGACCTGAGTTCAGTTCCCAGCATCCACATGGCAGTAATAACTGTCTGTAATATATCTGACACCCTTACACAGTCATACATGCAGGCAAAACAGTAATTCACATAAAAATAAAAATAATTATTTTTTTAATAGGTGGGGTCAACTCAAAGGGGTCAGGGAATATATTCTTTTTTTTTTAAGATTTATTTATTATGTGTACAGTATACAGAAGAGGGTATCAGATGTCATCATAGATGGTTGTGAGCCACCATGTGGATGCTGGGAATCGAACTCAGGTCCTCTGGAAGAACAGTCAGTGCTCTTAGCCTCTGAGCCATCTCTCCAGCCCCTTCTTTTTAAAAACAAAAACAAAAACCTGGGTATAGCCTTGCTGCTGTGGGAGGTCAGAAAGACCACCGAGGCTCCAGGTTCATTGAGAGACCCCATCTCCAGAGAATAAGGTGGTAGAGCAGGACACTAGCTTTTGGGTCTGCATATACATACAGCACACCGGCATCTGTGTTCTCTACCCCACCCACCCCCACCTCCCACATGCACACAGAAGGTGGAAAAACACATCCAGAATGCAGGCTCTTCCCTCCCAGACTCAACAACCATTAACATTTTGTCGTGTCTGTAGACTGTCTTTTGTCCTCATTAAATAAAATGCCGCAGGTGAAAACTGAAGTACCCTCCTGCTTCTCCCTGGAGACAATCAGGTCACACTTAGGGCTAAGCTTTCCTCATTCTATCTTTTACACACACTTATCATACTCATTATAAATGCATAGTATGTGTGTGTGTGTGTGTGTGTGTGTGTGAGATGCATTGTGCTGAGTGTCAGGGATATAATTGTGTGTGTGTGTGAGATGCATTGTGCTGAGTGTCAGGGATACAACTGTGTGTGTGTATGTGTGTGTGATGCATTGTGCTGACTGTCAGGAATATAACAGTGTGTGTGTGTGTGTGTGATGCATTATGCTGAGTGTCAGGGATATAACTGTGTGTGTGCATGAAAGCATGCCATTGCACACATACATGTGGAGGCCAGAGGACAACTTCCACCAAGAGGGTCTTGGGATCCAACTCTGCTCATCAGGCTTGTCAGCAAGTGGCTTTACCTACTGTGTCTTTTCCCCTTTGAGGGACTTTTCTTCTTATTTGTGAATTTGCAAACTAGGAAATTGAGAGGTTCCCCCTCTCCTTTTTTAGACATGGTCTCATGTAGCTCAGCAAGCTTTAAACTCACTCTGTAGTTAAGGATGACCCTGAACTTCTATGATCCTCCTGAGTGCTGGGATTGTAGACGTGTACCACTGTGCTTGTTTATATGGTGCTGGGGGAGGAGCCCAGGGCTTTGTGCATGAACCAGCCGAGCCACTCGATGCCACCCCACCCCAGCCCCCACCCCATCCTTGGTTTAGACAATGTCTACTCTAACATTACTGTGCTGAGACCAGAGATTCAGGCAGGCATCGTATGTAGTACCTCTCCTCCCCGACAGCAGGGGATCTGCCTCCTGGGTACTGGTTCCATATGGAATAGAGGAAATAGCTGGGTATTGGGGATACCAAGAACCCAAGTCGTGAGTTACATAAAGCCCTGTGTGGGGAGGCCAGTGATGTTCCTGAAGAAGCACAGGGGATTATCTCAGACACTGGCACAGGCTCCACAGGACTGGTGGGCGGGTGAGTAAGAGGGATGCCATTCATGGTGATGAGGGAGGCTGTAGTAAGAAAGTTTCTGGCCCAGCCTAAGCCTGAGATCTGGACCAACAGTTCCAAATAATCACACAAAGTCTTACATTAATTCCATGCTGTTTGGCCTATAGCTCAGGCACATTACTTGCTAACTCTTACTCTTAAACTAACTCATGATTAACAACGTGGCTCAGGGGGCTGGAGAGATGGCTCAGCGGTTAAGAGCACCGTCTGCTCTTCCAGAGGACCCGGGTTCGATTCCCAGCACCCACATGGCAGCTAACAACTGTCTGTAGTTCCAGTTCCAGGCAAAACACCAACGCAAATAAATAAATAAATAAAGTTTTAAAAAAAAAAAAAAAAAAAAACGTGGCTCAGAGCAGCATTCTCATCCCTGGCCTCTCTGCTCTGCTCTTCCACTTCCCAGAATCCTCCTGGTCTGCTCGCTCCACCTCTACTTCCTGTCTAGCTACTTGACCAATCAGCATTTTATTAAACTAGTGAGAATGATAAGTATTTGCAGTCTATAAAGGCATAGTCCCACAGCAGGAGGCAGCCATGTGGAGCCAGGGGGAGGGGGTAATAGTAGTGAGAGCAGAAAGCGCAAAGGCCCTGGGGTTGCTGTGTTGACTGAGAGAGAGGCAATATGGAGGCTGCTATGGCAGAGAGTGGTGAGTGAGGGGAGAGACCTGAAGGGGCGGGGCAGGTCATGTGGGGCTATGTCCGCCACAGGCTACTGTTCTGCGAGGCATGAGTAGTGGTTGTTTATTTAATTATTTATGTATTTTGCTTTGATTTTTTTTTTTGCTTGTGTGTGTGATGTGCTTGCATGTGTGTGTTTGCATATGTATAGGTGCACATGTGTGTGTATGGGTACATGAGTGTGTGAGTACATGTGGAAGCCTGAACATGCCTCTTTTGATTGCTTTCTGCTTTATTTATGGAGGTAAGCTCTCTCACTGAACCTGGAGCTTATCCATTCCTCTAGTCTACCTGCCCAGCTTGCCTCAGTGACCCCTTTCTGCCTCTCCTGTGCTGGGATTGCAGGTGGTTGCACACCTGCCTGGATTTTTCGTAAGTTCTGGGAATCCAACCCTGGGCTTCATGAATGTGCAATCAACGCTTTATTCGCTGAGCCAATAGTTTGGATGTTTCAGGACAGGGTCTCACGTAGTCCAGGGTAGTCTTGAACTTCATATGTACCTGAAGATCACCTGTTTCTACTTTCTGAGTTTGGGGATTATGGGTACATTCCACCTGACTGAATTTACTTATTCTTCTTTTTTAATTTATTTGCGTGCATGCGTGTGTGCAGGTACCATGGCATGTGTATGAAGGTCACAGGATGGCCTGGGGTCAGACTCTTCCTTCCTTTACCAGATCCCACTCAAGATCTCACTCAGGCTGTCAGGACTGAGGATTGGTCCCTCTGCCTGCAGAGCCATCTCACCAGCCTGTGTGTGTGTGTGTGTGTGTGCTGAGATGCTGGGTTAAATGGATTTATTTAAAAATATATCTCTGACTGCTGTGTAAAAAATGGATTATGCATTGGCAAGAGCAGAAGCAGAGAGGCTGCTGGGAAAGAGAAGACAAGGAAGCTAAGGTGTTCGGCTTCCTTGGGTCAACATGGGACTGCTTTCCGTGTGACATGCCATCGCCCTTTGTGTCTCCTCAGAGCTAGCCCCTGTCCCAGCCTGTTTGTAGCTCAGATCCCCCTTCCATTTAGACCCACGAAGAATCTCAGGCTACAGGTGTGCTGTTCAGGAGACAGAGCTCCCCTCCCCCACGGCCCCTGCTTAATGAGCTGCACTGTGGAAGGTCCAGCTTGGTGGCACACTGCACATCCACTGACTCCGGCTTCTGCCAGGTCTGGCCTGCCCCTCCCTCCAGTCCTTGCCCTTCATCTGCTCCTGGAGAAGGAGGGAGCCCTGCGGGTGGGGAACACGTGCTACCTCCAAGCTCTATCTTGGGGAAATAGCAGCCATCCATCATGACCAGCGGAGCCCATCAGACTTCACAGACAGAGCTATAAATTGCAGGGACACTGTGGTGCTGGGACACAGGGAGAGAGAGAGGTGGGGTGTGCCAGGGTTCGTGGGAGTCTGTATGCTCTGACACACCAGCCCCATCCCACCCAGCCACCGTGGAGCTAACCATGATGAACCAGGTAGAGCCACGAGGGGTACCCCGAAGAAGCCCTCTCATTGTGGTAGTCAACCTGCCCTTGGATCCCCACTTCAGAAATATCTGGGGCTGTCCTCTTCCTGTCCTTCTGGAAGGTTCTGAGCTGCTTTGCTTTCCACTGTGGCTGGTGTGTCCTTGGGGAAAGCAAATTTGCTATTTTAGCCTAGGAAAACATAATTAGGAAGGCAGCTTTGAGGCAAACACCACTGTATTATGCATCCTACGGCCAAATAGCTATGATCTTTGAATTTCCCATCAGGCTTCTTTGCAGTGGCGACAGCTCTGAAGTCAGCGGCTGGCCGCATTCAAGTCCATCTGTCTGCTGACTGTTCCCTGGGTCTGCAGAGTCTGGGTCGGGGACACGAGAAACAGTGGGACTGGCTAGAGAGGAATTACAGACAGTTCATCTCGGCAGCCACACACTCCGTGCCTGGCCTGGCCCATGGGCTGTGGGGTGTGGCAACTGAGCCTGAGCAGCTGCTTACCTGAAATGACCTTATGGGAAGGGGCTACCTGCTTGGCACTTGGAAAGGACACTTTTAAGGGTTATAGGTATGTGCCACCATGCCCAGCCCTAAATGCTGGCATCTGAGTGGTAAGTAGGAAACCAGGTTCTGGATGTATAAACAGAGCATAAGTGTGGAGAATTCAGCATAAAGTGCAGGAAGTAGATACATCAACATTCTTCCCTCCCCCCTCAAGACAGGGTTTCTCTGTGTAGCCCTGGCTGGCCTTGAACTCAGAGATCTGCCTACCTCTGACTCCAGAGTACTGGAACTAAAGGTGTGTGGCCCCACTGCCCAGCATACCAACATTCTTTTTTTTTTCAAACTTTATTATTTATTTATTTATTTGCCTTGGTGTTTGCCTGGAACTGGAACTACAACAGACAGTTGTTAGCTGCCATGTGGGTGCTGGGAATCGAACCCGGGTCCTCTGGAAGAGCAGACGGTGCTCTTAACCGCTGAGCCATCTCTCCAGCCCCCAACATTCTTGTTTGGGGAAAACGAAGCTTTTTTTTAGTTCTTTGTTGGCTTTGTGTGGGCTGTGGTTCAGGGACGGCAGCCACAGGTAGATCAGCCTCTTGGACTCTGTGTATGAGTGCGAGGTAGAGCACGCTTCTCTCTTAGGATGATATCAATCTCAGCTTTACAAAATGGGTCCCATTTTTCTCAAGTCCTGTGCTGAGCGGAGCTCTGGGTTTGACATAAGGCTGGTTGACAGAAAGACATTTTGGTAAATTACCCAAAGCTGGTCTTCCATAGGATTGGACAGGGGCCAGGCTGTCAGGGAGGGACCATAGGAGAGTGGTGATGTCAGTGGCTAGTTAGACCATCTGAGGAACAGGCCCTCAGTGGGTAGGGCAAGTTACAGATAATTTGCAAGGAGCCAGAGGCAGGGGAGGGCCAAGGGTGAGGGCAGGGCATTCTCGAAGGCCCTGCCTGGGGCTAATGGGTAGCAGAGCTTCTAGGCTGCGTCTTAGGCTGTGTTCAGGCAGTGCCTCAGGCCTCTCAGGAAGTCTGCCGGACAGAATGGACCCGGCAGTGGCCAGCAATCATCCAGCATATTGCTTCTCATTGCTGTGACTGACAAAATAGCCACCAAGGGCTTATCTTGGTTTTCAGTTTGAGGGTACTGTCCATCATGGGGCATGATGTCAGGGGTAAGGCCACTAGTCACATCAAGCCCGTGGCCGAGAGGGAGAAAGATGGACGCTGGTGCTCAGCTCACTGCCTCTCGTTTTTCAGTGAGGACCTCAACCCATGTGAGGTCCATGGTGCCACCTACATTAGGGTGGGTCTTCTCCCTCAGTTAACGCAGTCTGAAAACTTCCTCTGGGACACACTCAGAGGTTTGTCTCCTGGGTGACTCTCGAGCCTGTCAAGCTGATGAACTCATTTTAGGCATTGGTGTGAACTGTCTTTTCTCTTCCCACTGAGAAAGGGACAGGCCACTCTCATACTATCTGTTTGTCACCTCCAGACAGGAGATGAGCCTGGCGTGAGTGGAGACAGAAGAGGACAGGAGAAAGGTCATACTACACAGGGGTGTCCCATGTCCCGTATAGCATGTGCGATAAGGGAAACACAGAACACGCTTTCCAGTACGTGTGTGTGTGTGTGTGTGTGTGTGTGTGTGTGTGTGTGTGTTGCTGTATAGCTTTGCGAGCACCGAGATGTGTGGGTTTCTGTGTTTTAAAAGCACTTTGTTTCACAATACAATTATTCCCAGTGAGCTTGCTGGCCAGCTGCAGGGAACTCAATCTCCTCCTAATTGATTGTAACCCTCGTAAATGACAGAGGAATTCAGAATTAAACCTCTTCCTCCAGGCGGCTTGGAGTGCCACCTCTGGGGTGGTGATGACCTTGTGGGCTGAGCCTTTGGGGCCTTGCTGGGAACAGGCATGGGAGGAGTAGCACACTGGAGCTGTGGTCTGGAAGTTGTAGAGAATAAGTACACCCTAGGCTGGTACCCGGAAGTGACAGGCCTGTGATGTTGCCTATCTGCCTACCCTAGAACAGTTCCCAGCATGGCTCAGCCTTTGGTGATCAGGGACACTGGTATCTGAGGCTTAGTTCACTCTCCTCTACTTCCTGATGAGGACTGTTTGCTGTGGGGAGGGACCAGCATGTAGGAGCCGAGGAAGGTGTAACAGGCCTTAGTATCCACTATATCTGTCTGGCAGATGCAGGGGGTGCAGCCAGCGCAGGCCCAGGGCACCATCCTCCTGACTCCCCTACCCCTAACCTGCTGCGTGAAGCCAGGAAAGTCCTTTTATCAGCTGTGTGCTATTCCCCAGTCCAAGTTAGAAAACAAAGGGTCAGCTGGCAGATTTGGGGAGGTGGTGCCCCAGGATTTTGGACCCTGGGCAGCTTCTTGAGGTCACAGTGACTACGGGAGGACTCTGTAACAGGTTTGGAAATACTTAGCAGTAGGGGAATCTTTTTCCTGTCTCCATCACTACTCAGAGCTGATGTCTGAGGTCACCACCAGGCACTGTTCCTAGAAGAGAGCTCTGGGGGTGTTAGAGGCCTTTTTCAGCCAGAACCTCGTGCAAGGTGGCCCTGGGTCCCAGGGGCATGTGGTAGACTCAGTGGACTTCGTTTTAGAGCTGAAGAGGTAATGATTAGATGACTGTGGGCAAGGTCACCCCTCCCAGACTCCAATCTCACCCGATGTCCAGGCTACAGATGTGGGATTCAGGAGTTAGTTGGGGAAGAAGCTTAGAGGTGTATCTCTGCGGTACCAGGATCCAGAACGGGGCATGGCCAGACCCCATTGAGACCCAGGGCACACTGACCTCCCTTCCTGTTTGTTCGTGAGTTCTCGAGAGAGGATCAGCAGCCCGGCCTGGGACAGTTCC
Source organism: Sigmodon hispidus (assembly GCA_004025045.1). Classification (NCBI taxonomy): domain Eukaryota; kingdom Metazoa; phylum Chordata; class Mammalia; order Rodentia; family Cricetidae; genus Sigmodon; species Sigmodon hispidus. The sequence continues at coordinate 41,171 of PVIH01004479.1, forward strand.
ACTCCCGGAGAATTGTCTTAAGGTTCAGTCTGTATCGCAAGTGTTTATATACCCCTCAATAAATATTAATCCCTTTTATGATATATTACAAGTAAATATTTCTGCGATAGGCTTCAGATGAGAACCTGGGCTCGGCAAAGGCTGCTGCTGATCACGGCTGAAGGGGCTGAGCCAGGCCTGCATCGCCTGCACAGGAGAGCCAACACAGCCGTGTAACTGCCACTTTTGTTGGGGGCGGGTGTGAAGCAGGGTGTGCAATTCTAGGCCAGGTCCAATGGGTGCTAAGAAAGGCACCTGGTCAGTGGAATTCCACCAGGGTGACTTTGGAGGTCTCGGCTCTTCCCCTCACCGCTATGCTGTTCTGCTGGAGCTCACCTGCAGGTTGGTGAGGGTTCATGCCGACATGTCTCTTTCATACAGACATCTGAAGAGGGGAAGAGAGGGGAACGAGACACACTATCATTAGATCAAAAGCTCGTGGTCACTGCTCCGGCTGGAGGAAGTCCTGCTGATGGCCCTGTGGGGACAGCATGGTTGTTGCCAAGGAAACTCTTTTTAACAGGTTTGGCTTTTGCCAGCTGTATTGGGGGTGGTCGCAACGCAAGAGCTTTATTCTGTATCAACCTGACCTTTTTCCTCAGCCCTGGCCCTACTGAGTGTGGTCCCTCCTAAGTGACATGGTACATTCCTGCCTGTCTCAAATCTTTGTGGCAACTCCTTTTTGGAGGGATGAGAAAACTCTCTCTCTCTCTCTCCGTCTCTCTCTCTCTCCCTCTCTCTTTGTCTCGTTTGTCTCAGGCCTTCAACTATCTCTATAGCTGAGGATAGCTTTGAACTTCTGATCCTCCTCCTCCTCCCAAGCATTAGTGTCACTTTATGTGGTACTGGGGGTCAAACCCCGAGCTTTGTGCATACAAGGTGAGCACTCTACTGATTGTATCTCAGCTCCCTTTTCTCTTTCCTACCTGGGCATTTCCTCAGTCACAGATCTGGGCTCTGACTCTGCTTTTACTGCCATTTGTGGAAAAATGTCTCATCATGAGACCTCTAATTGAAAATAGAAAGTGCTGTACGAATGCTAAGTCCGGTTTAATAATAGTGATGCCGAATGATTTTGTTTGGAATGACTTGAACTCGCTAAGTCCAGCAGATGCCATGGCACTATTTAAAGTCCGTGCCGCCGATATGTTTTATGCAAAAACAGCTTGTTGTAGAATTGCTGAATCCTCCAGAAAGTTCCATTTTTCTCAGCTGAGCCCTCCCTACTTCCTCTTAGGGGTAGGCTTTCTGCTTAAACAGGGAGGACAAGCGTATGAGCAGGGCTGGGAAGATGGCCTAGGGGTAGAGCACTTGCCTAGCATGTGGGAGGCCACAGCTTCAGTTCTCAGTAAGTACCCACTGTCTACTGAGGTGTGGCCATTCTGCCTCAGCTTGAATCCTCGAAGTAACTTTGTTTGGATGCCTGGGTTCAGAGAAGTTATGTAACCCTTCCGCGGTCACATTGCAATGGGAAGCCAGGCTTTCTGCCTAGACCCTCTGGCTCTCAGCTTCACTGTTCCCAGTAATCTAAATGTGTTTAGTCACTGGTGGGGCTAGAAGGTCAGCTCATCCCTCTGTCCCCCAGTGAGAGTCATAGCGACAGGGGATGACTCAGAAGAATCAGCTGGAAAAGAACTTTCTAGCCAATGGAACCTGACTCGCTGAAGGAGTGAAGCGGTGTCTTTGTTCGGCAGATGATGGCTGGTGGGCTTTCCTGCTCTAGGGTACCTAGATGAAGTGACTCCATGCTGTATGGCAGAAAACAACTGAAATTTCATTTATTTTCTCCCAGCTCTAGGGGCTGATGACTGAAGCTGGGGTGTCCTCCTCGGGCTCTGTAGGTCCTAGCTTAACAGAAAAGTGCCAGCCTTGGCCTGTATCACTTTAGGGCCCCCTGTCACGTCCCTTTTGCTGGGAGACACACAGAAACACCATTTAACCCAGATTAGCACCCATGGACTTAAGTCCGTCCAGGTCCAGCCTAAGAGGAAGAAGGGTGACAGCAGCAGCTGCATCATTGCAAAGGCCCACGTCAGCATGGGTGACAGCGCACAAACTACATCCTGGAGTCCTTACCGCAGGCAGCCACCCCCTCCTCTATAATCCTGCACTCCTAAGGCCATGTTCATCTGGCAGGGTCAGGAACAAGTGAATGGCTAGAGTGTTAGGTGAGGGTCTGATGATGTCTCTCTTGCAAAGAAATGTTAAAAGGATGGCTGTGTGAGGGTCTGGTGCTGTTGATCACAATGGCTCTTATTTCAAGATGACAGTGGTCCACTGTACTTTGTCTGTCCTCATGTGGTCCTCCCACCCTGTGTGGTCACATGGCCTCTTTTTTTAAAAAATATTTATTTTTATTTTATGTGAATTGGTATTTTGCCTTCATGTATAACTGTGTAAGGGTATCAGATCTTGGAATTACAGACAGTTGTTAGCTGCCATGTGATTAGTGGGAATCGAACTCAGGTCCTCTGGAAGAACAGTCAGTGTTCTTAACCACTGAGCCATCTCTCCAGCCCCATCACATTGCGTCTTGACAAGGTTATTGGATTTAATGTTAACCCTAATCCAGTATGACCTCCTCTTCCCTAATCTCAAAGGCCCTATTCCCACATTTCAAGTTTGTAGGAGGACATGAGTTTATGGAGATGCTACTCAGCCTGCCATGAGAGATCCCTGGGTGCACACCCATGCTGGCAGAGTTGGTATCTGTGTATGAAAGCCATCCTTCCCTGAAGACTCAGGACTCTGCTGGGGATCCCAGGCAGGACCTGCAGCATGGGGAATGATGAGTTCTGTGGGGGCAGATGGGGAGATACCTATAGCAAGGTAGCTCTATGGTGGTGAGGTGGGGTCAGTTTTACACCTGCCAGAATACTTGGCTGCCCTCTGTGGGAGCTGCTTGACCTTTCCAATCCTGTGAACCCCAATCCTGACAGGAGTTCTGAGAATAGACTGAGCTGTGGGTCAGCAATCTGATCTGGCAGCCATGGAAGTACCACAACCTTGCATCTAGGGTACTTCTTCCAGTTACTTTCAGTCCTGGGTTGAATTTCCAGCATCATGTAAACCATGTAAACATTCCCGAAAGCCCAGCATTTGGGAGGAGAAAGCAAAGCAGCGTTCAGCCAACAGAGGTACTGTCCTGTCATTGTTGGTGTAGAGGACAGGCCTAAACTTCCTTAGTGTTCTGTCATTCTCTGCTCCTTCTCAGGCAAAGGGAAGAAAGGAAGGTGGTTGGTTATGGCAGTTTGCTACCAAGGTCTGCTCTTGTGCCTCCTCTGGTAGACAGTTCACCCATTCTATGCGAGGTGAGGTTTGCATGTCCAGGCAGAGCCTGGGTTGCATAGATCCTTTGTATACTTTTTATGCTGGGTATCTGTGCAGACCGAGTACCTGAATAGGAATAAACAGAGCTTAAGCAGCAGTGTGTGTGCAAATGTGTGTGCAGAATTGTCAAACCAGAAGGTGAAGTGAGACTTAAACCAAGTGGAGTTAAAGTATTGAAAGTAAGCGGCTTCCTGGAGAAGGCCCCAGGGCTGTCCTTGACAGGAAGGTAAGAACAGCAGAGTGAGTGAGATCTATCTCAATAGGAGCTGTGCAATGAGATAAATACCACATTCAACAACTGATACAATTCCCAGAGCACTGGCCAGTAATCAACAAGAAAATAAATTCTCCAAAAATCAAAGCAGCCCCACACCGATGGAGAAAAATAGAGGGTTTAACATTTGCAGCCAAAACTCTTTCAAGATCTAGGGAAGTGGGCTGAGGATGTGGCTCAGCTGATGGAAAGGCTACCTAGCCCTGTGTTCTATCCCCAGCATCCCACGGACCTGACATGATGGTGCATGTCTGTAATCCCAGCGTTTTGGAGGGGAAGGCAGAAGCATCAGACGTGCAAGGTCACCTTCCATTACATATTAGGTTTCCAACCAATCTGGGCTCCATGAGACAGTCTCAGAATAATAAAGGGGATTGGGAGTGGGAGACTAAAGAGATGGCACCGTGTTAAGAGCACTTGCTGCTCAGTCTTGAGGATTAGAGTTCAGACCTTAACACCCAGGCTAGACTGCTCACAGAAACCTGTAACTCCAGTTCCCAGGATCTAACGCCTCTGGTCTCAGCAGGAATCTGCACACACATATGTGCACACACTCACACAGACATATACATGTATAAAAACTAAACATGAGTTTGTTTTATTTATTTGAGACCTGGTCTTATTCTGTAGCCCTGGCTAGCCTGGAACTCAGTATGTAGACCAGGCTGGCCTTGAACTTAGTGATCTGTCTGCTTCTGCATCTGAGTGTCGCGAAAGGCAAGTGTCGCCACACCAGCAAATAAAGTAAATCTTAAAAAATGAGTCAGGGCGGGGGGCGGGGGAGGAGGCTGGAGAGATGGCTCAGGAGCTAAGAGCACTTGCACTATTCTTGAACCTATGTAAAAAGCTCAGATGGGGCTGGAGAGATGGCTCAGCGGTTAAGAGCACCGTCTGCTCTTTCAGAGGACCCGGGTTCGATTCCCAGCACCCACATGGCAGCTAACAACTGTCTGTAGTTCCAGTTCCAGGCAAACACCAAGGCAAATAAATAAATAAATAAATAAAGTTTAAAAAAAATTATATTTAAAAAAAAAAAAAAAAAAAAAAGCTCAGCATATTGCCATATGCCTATTATCCCAGCCCTGGGGACAAGAGATAAGAGGATCCTTGGACCTTGCTTTCCGGCCCATCTAACCAATTAGGAAGCTGTAGGCTTAGTGAGCAACACTTCCTCAAAATATGAGCTGAAGAGCAACAGAGGAAGACACCAATCAGCTATGCCCTGCCCCTCCCCGACCAGGAATGCGTCCTCAGGAAACCGGTGTCAGTTCACTGGTGGGTCCCAGGATGCTGAGATGGAATGTGTCTCGGCGCTATGCAGGGTGAACAGACTCTGGTGCGCTGGCTGTGCTCTGTGCCTGTCATCTGGGGGTTCCTGGGCTCACCACTTAGAGTCTTGGCAGGAAGACAAGTTTCTTTGTCCTCTTTAGTTCCAGATGCGGATTCTTACATACTCAGTACAGTGTAAACACACCTGGCTTCTGCAGAGGTGGGCTTTCCTGCTGCAAGGTGTGAGTTGATGGAGGTGAGCTCAGCTCCACCCCCAGCTGCTTTCCACTGTGGCCTCTGCTGATGCTAGGCCATGGGAAGGCTGCACAATTGTTCATGGGCTCACCTCTGGCTCTCCCTCTCCCCTAGGCTCACCCCTGGGGCTGGCCTCATTGAGAGGATCCAGGCCATTGCCCAGAATGTGTCTGACATCGCTGTGAAGGTGGACCAGATCCTGCGCCACAGCCTGATTCTGCACAGCAAAGGTGCGTTGTGGCCAGGACACCTCCCTGTGACCCCTAAGGCCTAGGCCCTGCTGGATAGAGCAGAGCCTCCAAGAGGTCCCATTCCTCTGGTAATGATTGTCTGGTTCTTGGGGACTCTCCTTGAGGCTCTCAATAGGGGGGACCTAGTCCACCTCATCCTGGCCTGCCTGAGGGTGTGGAGGACAGAGTGGATCACTGCAGCTTCAAAAGTAAGGCCACCACTGTTCCTTTTGGTTTGGGAAAAGCTGGAGGCTTCTGCCCTACTGCCCTTCTCAGGAAAGGCAAGGGCATATATGGTGGGGAGCCTGGGCTAGGTCCATCCATGGAACTGCTTTGTAGCTATTTGCAAGGGTTTTCTGCTCTGAGCCTGGAGGATGCTGAGTATATATGAAGAGCAGCTCAGACTCCAGGGTTATGGGGTGGAACGGGCAGGGGCAGTCAATGCTCTGCCTTATCACAGGCCACTTCACCCTGCTCTATGTGGCTGCTTCCAGGCCCCAGTGCCTCTGTAAGCCATCCATTATTCTCTTTGCAGTGTCTGAAGGCCGGAGGGACCAGTGTGAAGCACCCAGTGACCCCAAGTTTCCTGACTGCTCAGGGAAAGTGGAGGTGAGGCCTAGGGCTCATCCTGAGGCGGGATGCAGACTGGTGGAGGCTCCTTCTCAGAGCTCTGCACACACAGTCCAGCTCAGCTCTGGATTTCTGCCCCAGATGGGCTCTTTGTTGACCAGATCCCTAGCCCAGCACTAGCTGGTATGACCAAACTCAGAGAAATGCTTTCTCCACTGAGCCTACCACCTGATCACCAGCCCAAAGCCCTCTGGGACCAGTCACTCTGGGGCTTTAGCACTATCTTACAGCTAAATGTATGTTGCCACCAGGAGCCCCATTCTGACACCCTGACAAAAATGGGCTTGTTCTTGGTTTTTCTTGCCCAGCTCATAGCCGATTGGCCTCTCCTGCCTACCTCCAGGGGCCACTTCTGACTGCACAATGTCCCTATATACAGAGAACCAATCCACAGCCTTGAATCCGGCTTCTCTCTAGCCCTGAACCTGTAAGGGGGGGGGGGCTGTGGAGCAACAAACCCCGACCTTAGGGAGCACAAGTTCTGTGGCAAGAACTTCCCTGGCCTTGGCCCCAATGGAGGATGCTTTATGATCCTGGCCTCTAATTAAGGTGACAAAGGCAAGTGGGACATGGACTGTGGTGTCTGAACCCTCTGGACTTTTGTACTGGTGCTTGGCTCCTTTATGTCCATCAAGTCTAGGTCTCGGTCTCTCTTCTGTGACCTGCCTTATTTTCTGGTCCTCAGTGGTGGAGGGCTGATCTTGGACCAGGCTCCCTAGTTCAGCTCTGTGTCTCTGCTCTTCTGTTGTATCTTTAAGATTGGGCATGCCTCACAGCTCCTGCCCAGCCTGAAAGATCTTGGGGTCCCTGTGGCTGGGATGTGTGTCTATGATGTGGTCTGTGGGTGGGTTGCTGGCTGCCCACCCGCCCAGGCTTGACCTTCTTCATAGTGGATGCGTGCCCGCTGGACCTCTGACCCCTGCTATGCCTTCTTTGGAGTGGATGGCACCGAGTGCTCCTTTCTCATCTACCTCAGTGAGGTTGAGTGGTTCTGCCCCCCACTGCCCTGGAGGAACCAGACAGCTTCCTGGACAGCCCCCAAGACTCTTCCCAAAGTACAGGTAAGCCTTGGAAGTGGATATCCTCCGAACACTGGGAGGGTACCTCAGTTCTGCCACCCCTCCACTTCACGGAATAGGCTCTCATCTCTGTTAGCTGAGAGTCCCCAGGCACCTTCTATGGAATACTGTACAGGGAACTTTCTGGAGACCTGGAGTCATCCTTTAATGGATTAGAATAACGGCAATAATAGTTTCTATGTACTGAGTGCTTTCTGCTCTAGGGGCTCTGTATTAATGGATGAAGACTCACAGGCCCAGAGAGTTAACAGGTTCAAGGCATTATTGACTGTGGCACTATTGAAAGGCAGTCCAGTCCCTGGTGATTCAGAGTTGACCAACTCTCCAAGAGGACATGGGGCAGGTGGTTAATGGGAGCTGGGCTGGGCTGAGCACTGGAAAGAGAGAGCAGAGCAGGGGCCCTGATGTTGGAGCAGGCATCCACCTTACAGTAGGTAGCTGCCTCCATCCTGGGAGAGAAGGGGATGAATGATGAGGGTATGGCCTGGGACTGAGAGAGCTGACGTATGTGGCCCCAATGCAGGCAGTGTTCCGGAACAATCTGTCACACCTCCTGGAGCTGATGGGCAGTGGGAAGGAGTCCCTCATCTTCATGAAGAAGCGAACCAGGAGGTTCACTGCCCAGTGGACCAAGGCGGCCCAGCACTTGGCACAGAGGCTAGGGGACATCCGGAGGGACCAGAAACAGGTATATTGTTCTCTTAGGGAGTGCTCTGGACAATGTGCTCATAGCCTGGAGCTCCAGGTGGACAAGGGTGTGAGGTTCAAGTAGCTACAGAGTTCTAAGTGGGACTGAGTGTGGGGTTCCAAGTGGACCGTGGTTCAAGGAATCACAGGTTTAGGGGGCACTGGGCATAGTGTGTGTTCTCAGCAAGGCATCAATTCAGATGATACAGGACTTGGGGGTGATAGGGCCCTGATAGTTGGTGGAGGCCCTGGCCCATTCTCAGGCTGGGACAGGATGATCATCCTTGGGACATTTTTATTATGTCAGACAGAAAGGTTATAGGAGTCTGGGAGTAACAGACTGAGGAAGGTTTGTTGGCCCATCTGTTCATCTGTCTGTCTGTCTGTCCATCCATTCATCTATCCATGTAATAGAGAATTGCATGCATGTCACCTCCCTCTCTGTTTCTTTCAGAGCCCCTGTCATTTCATAAACCCTGTCTTGTCTGTGTGTTCCATCTGCAAAGTAAGCTCCGTGAGGCAATCTAACACTGCCTCATTGACCGTAACCCCACTGGTCCATGTCTAAAAACAGCCAAGCAGGCCTGGAGACCCTGCATGCTGTGGATGGTCTTCTGGGTGTTCCTGGGGGTGGGATGGGCAGACCTAAGAACTGCTGCTACTGCTGATCTCCTCTGCCCTGTTCATCTAGATCCTCATCCACATCGGCTTCCTGACAGAGGAATCTGGGGATGTGTTCAGCCCAAGGGTGCTGAAGGGCGGACCTCTGGGGGAGATGGTGCAGTGGGCAGACATTCTGGCTGCTCTTTACATGCTGGGCCACAGTCTGCGGATCACAGTCTCCCTGAAGGAGCTGCAGAGGTGAGTGCCCAAAGAGCCGTTCACATCCTGGTGCAGTAGCAGTGGGGGTGGGAGGGGGGATGAAGGAGAGCCTGGCAAACAGGCTGATGCTCTACCTGCAGGGCCCACAGCTTGGCTGTGGCCTTCTGTCAGATGCTGACCCTCCCTGCTTACCTCCTCCGCCTGCTTGTCTGCATCTCTTTTCCTCTTCTCTGCAGATGTCTGCTTGCATTTAGAATGCATAGAGGAAGTAGTTTAGCACCAGTCCACAGGTTCCTGACCTCTGCTAGGATTTACAATAGTGTTTTTGCTCAGAGGCTACTGCATAGTGTCTTGAGAGCAGAGCTCCACATGCTCATGAGATCTATCCCCTCCACTTGCCTTTCTGGAGGGCTCAGCTTGGTCTCCAGGGTGTCTCTTCTAGAGCTGGGCTCATTGGTGGGCCTATGAGGGTGCTAGGATTGGCAGGTGGTGCTGACTCTCCCAGTGCTGGGCTTGTCAGGGTTCTTCTGGGTCTGTGGAATATAGATACACCCCCAGCCTGTGCTTGTGGGGGAACAGAGTCTAAAAGATTGTATGTGAGAATTTGGGAGGATATGGGGAATAGGAGTATGTTGGGTACCAAGGAATTAGAGAGAGAGAGAATCATATATATATGTATATGTATATATATATGATTTTCCTAGCTTTATTTTTTATATTTTTGTGTGGCATTGGATACATACAAATGTACTTCTAAAACATGTACTAATTAAGCGATGATGCACAGAAATCAAGTGACCCATGGTGCTGTGGCCATCCATCTAAGACAGAAAATAATACAAAGGACATATGTCCAACTAGATCTCACCTTAGCCACCCTCTACCTATTCCACAGGAAACCTGTAACTTGAATTCTGTCTCATGGGCCAGTCTCCTTGAATCAGGGGAATGAGGAGGTGGGGACTGGGCTGTATTGTTGAGAGAGGAACTAAAGAGAGCCAGTAGTTTAGAGGTGTTCATTCCCATGGCCTGAAAGTCATTCTTTATGGTAATGCTCTTAATCTACAGTAGGCACAGGAAATGTGAAAAAGTGTCTCCAGAGAGAGTGCCGGTGACAGAGACGAGAGTAAACCAGTTCTGAAGGGGAGCAAGGTGATGGGGACCAGGGTTGTGCCAAATATGTATGGCAAGCACCAATGTGGGGGCTGCTGCCAGCTGAGAAATATCCCCTCTGCCTCCAATAGCCAAAGAACCCCAGGAACTAAAGGGACCCAGTGGGGAGCTGTCCCAGAGCCCTGGTGCTGAACTCACAAACTGATTTCTGGATGTGGAGAGGCAGACAACAGTCTCTCACTTGGGCATCTGTGTGCATTCCTGTGTGTTCAGTGCAGAGACACGCTTGCTCACCACACACCAGTGCCTTCTACCTTTGCCCGCTCCAGTAGAGAGCTCAGGAGGTGTGCAGATGAAGGTGCTTCAGTGGCAATCAACTTTTGCAGATAATGAAGTGACTTTTCTCTGGCTAGGAGGCTTCCTATAGGAAAGCCACATGGTTCATGGAAATAGGAGGAGGACCAGGATCAGCCAGAATCTCAGGCCAAGGGGCATCAGCAGTCTGGTAGAAATTCTGGTACCCCAGGTTGCAATGGGACAAATACTAAGGGTTTCCAGGAACTCTTATCCCAGGCTCAGGCCTCCAGAGACCCTTGGGAACAGGGGTGACCTATCAGATTCACCCACAGCTCACCCTGCTCAAATGGACTCACACTTCTCAGACAGGACATCAGCCTGATTCTTCTTTTCTGACCCACCAGGATCTGCACCAGAGAGGTGAGCTGTCCAAACCCCCTTCCTGAGGGGAGAATTTCTTCCCCACACACTTCACAGAACCATTGCAGTCCTGGAACTGGGGGTGGGCGGCACTGATAAAAAGTAACATGATTGAACAATGCCTACCTGTAGCCATTCCTTTGCTACACACATGTACTTGTCCGTGTACATACACACACAGCATCCCACATGAACTTATATAGCACATGCATATCATAAATGTATGCATATAACCTTCACAGACATTTGCATGAATTTATTCATGTAACACACATTCAGACATGAACTTATGTAACATGCACATACGTATACATACATACATGAACTTATGCATATAACACACATGAATCTATGTGTACGATGGCCACATTCATGCACATGTGGACTTGTGCATGTAACATCCACATTTATATACATGAACTTATGTAACACCTGCATGCATAAACATGAATGTTTGTGCACATATAGTGCACATTATTCACATGCACACACAGTTTTACCACTACATGCAAACACATACATTCTCACTTATATAGACATGTGTATGCTCACACTTACTCACAGACATATGCACACATGTTCATAGTGCCTCTGCTTTCATATGCACATGTATGTTATGTACCCGTGCATGCATGCACACTCACATGTGCACTTATATGCTTATGTATGTGCAACACACACATACACCCTCGCAATACCTCATCAGAAACTCAGTCTTTTCCCCCAGGCCTCACTTCCTGCCTGGATCTCAGTTCCAGCAGGGGCCTCAGCAGTCACCCCATCTTAGAATTGCTGCTCAGAAAGTTGGTCAGCCTGGCTGTGCCTGAAAGCCCTGGCCTTGGTCCCCTGAGGAATGTAAGTGTGAATGAGCATTTTGCTCTGATAGGGTAGATGGGTGTAAACAGCCCAGCCCCTCCTGGGATATCCTCAGGAAGATGCTTTCAAAACCTGTTACCAGATACAATTGAAAACCAACTAAGGGGGGCTGGAGAGATGGCTCAGCGGTTAAGAGCACCCTCTGCTCTTCCAGAGGACCCGGGTTCGATTCCCAGCACCCACATGGCAGCTAACAACTGTCTGTAGTCCCAGTTCCAGGCAAACACCAAGGCAAATAAATAAATAAAGTTTTTTTTTAAAAAAAGAAAACCAACTAAGGGTCAAAATAAAACCCAAACTGCCTTCCCCAGGGCGATTCCTACTGCAAGGTCAGCAGAACCAGCGTGTTCTGCTTGCTTTGAGCATACACAAGAACTCCACTCTTGGCACCCTGGTTCAGGCGCTCTCAGCCATGCTCATTCTCAGCTATGCTCATGAGCATTAAGGTAAAGATATTGCAAAGCTCAGAGCTGTGGCTTTTCTCAGTGGCCTCCCTCAGTGTAGCCTCAGGGCTGTGAGCCTGGGAAACCATAGAATGGAGCTGGTTTTGCCTGGCTTGTGCAAAAGGGCTGTCCTTGGTGTATCTAGGACATGGCCAGAGGATGAGTTAGAGCCTGAAGTGGTGCTTAGTCTTGATGAATTTGTAGAAGTGTGACAGCTCCTCCAGAGGCCCACTTATGCCTGGGAGCTCTCAGGATCCCCTTGGCTGCAAGGGCTGAGGCAGTAGGAGGGGTGAGGGGCTGAGGCGTAGGGGTGAGGGGCTGAGGTGGTAGGGATGAGGAGCTGAGGCGGTAGGGATGAGGCCTGGGATGGGAGATTAGGACAGAAAGGAACCTAGTGAGCTGGTTAGTTTTGTCAACCTGATACAACCTGAATTCACCTGAGAAGAAGGAACCTCAACTGAGGTGTGAACTCGATTGGCTTCCCTCCATGATGGAATGTGACCTGAAATGCCAAGGTGAAATAAACGCTTCCCTCTCCCAGGTCGCTTTTAGTCATGGTGTATATCTTCACAGCAACAGAAAGTAACTAGACCACGCTGCAGGTGACCCAGGAAAAGAGGCCTCTGCTGCTTTTCCCAGAATACCAGGACCTGCTGACTCAAAACTTGTGGCCCCCTACTGTGTTAGATATACAGCACCCCCCCCCCATAATTGAAGGGAAGATTGACATCTGTAAAGCCAGGTGGATGCTGAGTCGTGGTCCTCAGTACCCACTTTGCCCCTCTGTTACTATAGAAACAAGCCTTTCATGGCAAAGGACAGCTGAGTACAGTGTGGAGTGTGCTGGGTTTCTCTAGCATTGGGGCAGCAAGGACATGATGGCTAGGTGGTTTAAACAAGAGGGTCTCCTCCGGGGGCCAGCAGTCTGAGATCTGAGAGTAGGCTGAGCCCTCAAGGAAGAGTCCATTATGCCTGCTTCTGCAGCCTGGGTTGCTTGGCCTCAGCATTGGCATGCATTTATGTTGGTGTACCTTACTCCTGTCTCCCTCGGCTTGGCCTCTTCTTGAGTGCATGTCACTATCCAAAACTGCCCCCATTACAAGGACTCAGTTCTAGATGGATGTGAGGTTCATATCTGTAATCCTGACACTCACGGACCTGAAGCAGGAGAATTGCCATGAGTCTGAGCCCAGCCTAGGCCACAGAATAAGACCCTGTGACAATACTTTTGATTGCCAACTTGATACAACCTAGAACCTCAGCGAGGTGTTGTCTAGATAAGCTTGGTCTGTAGGCATGTCTGGAGAGGTTGTCTTGGTTATTGACTGATGTGAGAAGACCCAGCCTCTTGCGGGTGGCACCATTCCCTAGGCAAGGAGTCCCTAGGCAAGGAGTCCTGAAAGAACGAGAGACACTGGGCAAGAATAGAGAGAGGTAGCTGAGGACGAAGCATTGGCACACCCATTCTTTCTGCTCTCCACTGTATGTGGACAGCTGCTTCCAGTACCTGCCTTGCCTCCCTGGTGGTGGATGATCAGGCAAATAAACCCTTTCTTCCCTGAGCTGCTTTTTGTCAGGGTGTTTTGATCATAGCAACAAAACAGACCCCGACTCAAAATTTGGAAACATGTCACAGTCACCAGTCACATGAGGGAGGACTCAGCCTACTGATCCAAGTTTCTTTTTTAAAGATTTTATTTATTTATTATACAGTGTTCTACCTGTACATATGTCTACATGTCAGAAACAAACACCAGATGTCATTATACAGATGGTTGTGAGCCACTTTGTGGTTGCTGGGAATTGAACTCAGGACCTCTGGTAGAGCAGCCAGTGCTCTCAACCTCTGAGCCACTTCTCCAGCCCCTGATTCAAGTTTCTTAAAAAGAAAAAATTATTTTGTTTTATGTGTATGGCTATTTTGCCTGCATGTATGTCTGTATATCACGTGTGTTCCTGGTGCCCACAGAGACCAGAAAAGAGCAATGGATTGATTCCTCTGTAGCTGGAATTACAGATGGTTGTGAGATGCCATGTGGGTGTTGGGAACTGGATGTGGATTCTCCACAAGAGCAACTAGTGCTCTTTAAAACCGTAGGGCCATCTCTCCAGTGTTTGCCTCCGAATACATCTATCTGCTGAAAAACAGGGAGTGGAGGTTACTATGCAACATGCGAACTTTGTCGGGGGTGACAAGCCCCAGAAACCACCACGGGAAGATGGGGTAGGAGGCTGGTCATTCACATTAGCCTGGAGCAGCAGCACCAGCAGCAGGACATGGGTTGGTGACAGCCAGCCATTGCATTCTGAAAGCTCCCTTGGCTCCAACTAGGCCCTGTGTGGGGACAGCATCAGGACAAAGACACAGCTTGTATACTGGTCAGAGCTCTTCCACAGATGTTCCTACCAGGTGTCTTGTCTGCTGACTATGAGGAAGTTTGGATGGATGAGCCAGCTTTTCTCCGTTCCTTGTGTTTTGGCATTTTAATTAACCAGCTCACTGGAGGGATGTCTAGGGCAGTGTGCAGAATCCACATTTGGCTCTGGTGCATCAAGATATTTCTAGATGAGGGAGGTGGTGTACAAGAACAATGCCCTGTGATAAGTACGCACTGAGGTGGCATCAGACACCCACCTCCTGCTCCTGTGGAGTGTGCACCGGGAAGGAGATATTAAGCCAGGGATTCTGTTCCCTGATGCATCCTGAGCCATCGTCTTGAAGGCCTGTTTCCATAGTACATGTTTAAAAGGGAAGCCTTACCCTTCCTCCCTGTGGAGAATTGGCAGTGCTCATCAATTTTATTTGCATAATTTCAAGCATTAATGGTACATGGCATGAGGAAAAACGGTGGGGTTCTTCCTCCATCCATGAGTGAAATTGAGTTTAGGAGAAAATTAGTTGACTTAACTGGCAAATGATGGACGCTTGAGAGAGGGGCGTTTAAACAAGGGAGCTGAGGAGGGAGGAGGAGGACTCTGTGCAGCCAGGCGGGGAATCAGACTTCAGCGCAGGGACGTTCATTCACAGGCCCGGGAATGTCAGAAGCAGGGACCACATCTTGTTCATCTTGTGCAGTCTGGCTCGGCCAGCAATGCCTGTCAGGCTTCTCTTTACCGTGACAAATACTTGAGAGTAACACTTTAAAAGGAGGGATGATTTGTTTTTACTTTATGATGTATGAGGATTCAGTCCAGGGTCCACTGGGTCTGTTGCTTTGGGCATGTAGTGAGGCAGAGAGAATGGCTTAGTAGCAGTGTGTAGCCAAGGCTGAGACATGACATGAGGCAGAACGGTGTGGTAGAAGAGCATAGCGGATTCTGCTCACATCAAGGCTCCTAGGAAGCAGAGAGCAGGACAGGAAGGGGGCCTCATGGGCAAAATACGGCAGTGTTAATGTGAGGGCCAGAGCTGGACTCCTAGAGCTCAGTGCCAGGGAGCCGGCCTGCAATCCCAGTGCTCAGGAGGTGGGCCAAACTGGCTGTGTTGATAGGCTCCAACTTCAAGAAGAGGCTCTACCCCCTAGACATTCTACCATCTCCCAAAAGGGCACCACCAGTGAGGGACCAAGTCTTCAGACTGGAGCCTGCAGGAGACACTTTCTATTAACTCACAGCATCGACTGTGGCAGGTTCTGGGGTTTGAACCTGTACAGATCTATGACTGTTCTGAGCTAGTGGAATGTGGCTCAGCTGTTCCTCAGAAGATAGAACCAGAGCTGAGCAACTGTCAGCAATGACTTCGTGGAGGTGCTGTCATTCTCTGAGGGAGCTGTGATGTGTTAACCTGATGCAATCTAAAATTGCCTGTGAAGGGAGTTTCAGTGAGGGATTGTCTAGATGATATTATGTTAGTTGAGGTGAGAAGACCTGCCCACTGTGGGCGACACCATCCCCTAGGCAATGGCTCCTCACTATATGTGAGTGTGCAGAAAGCAAACTGAACAACAGCATGCCTTCATGGGCTCATTGCTCTCTGCTCTGGACTATAGATGTGATATCTAACTGCTCTAAGTTCCTGCCTCGACTTCCCCATGGTGATGGATTGTAGCCTGGAATTGCAAGCTTAATAAATGCTTACTTCTTTAAGTGCTTTTGTCAGGGTATTTATTACAGAAACAGAAATGAGACTAAAGTGGAGGGTGTCCCCAGAAATCCTAAGTAGGAAGACTGGGGGCTCGTCACAGTCATATGAATGGCATTTGGAGGTGGAGGAAATAATCAGGGTTAGGTGGGTCCCCAGGATGGCATTAATGACTGTTAGGAAGAGATCAGAGTTAGCACACTGGATGTCTTACCAGGTGGCACTCATGTAAAAAATCCTGACATGGCCATGTCCTTTAACCCCAGTGCTAGCTGGCTAGGCTGGGGTTATCCCCAGGGGGACAGAGGCTGAAGGACCACTGGGCTTGTTAGCCACCAGCTTCATTCCAGGGCCAATGGAAGATTCTGTCTCAAGGGAATAAGACAGAGTGATAGAACAGAACACCTGGCATCCTTCTCTGGCCTCCACAGGCACATGGGCACATATACTTGCATATAAATGTGTGTATGTATGTGTACACATCATACACACACACACACAGCCAGTAAGAAATCAGAGGTGGGATGTATACCTCTAAACACACTACTTGCAGATGATGTAGAAGAATAGCTAATTCAAGGCCAGCCTGGACTATATACCAACACCTTGTCAAATATAATCAAGGGAAAGAAAACACACTGTCTTATTTAGGCTTACTTTTGCTGTAGTAAAATACCATGACTTATGGAGGAAAGGGTTACTTGGCTTACATTTCCATGGCAAAGTCAGGACAGGAAGTCGGAGGCAGGAGCTGATGCAGAGGCCACGGAGGGAGCTGCTTACTGCCTTATTCCACATGTCTTGCTCAGCCTGCTTTCCTACAGAACCCAGGACCACCAGCCCAAGATTAACACTGCCCACAGTGGCTGGGCCCTCCCATCCATCACTAACTAAGAAAATGCCCTACAGGCTTGCCTGCAGCCTGATCTTATGGAGGCATTTTCTCCATTGAGGTCCCCTCTCAGATGACTTTGGCTTGTGTGAAGTTAACAAAACTGTTTGACACATACGCCAAATAAAAGTCATGCAAGAAGGAGACAAAAAGGTGTAAAAGGAATTTGGTGACACAGATGTCATTGCCAACTGTATAGAGTGAGATAATTTGGTTGAATTGTTGGCACAAAGACTATAGAATGAGAAGACAGCTGGGTGACTGGCCGGGTGACAGTGGCTGGGTGGCCTGGTGTCTAACAGGGATTAAAGAAGTAGGCAGTGCCAGGGTGAGAACTGGGTTAAGGAGGGGGTGATTAATCAAAATGCCATAGACTGGGTCCTCAAATAGTAGGAAAACATCACCTGAGGTTACAGCTTGTCAGAGCTTAGGGATTTTGAGCTGGTCCAGCCCTGAGCCTGCTGTGGGGACCTGGTGTTCCTGGCTTGCAGGTGATCCATTCCTTGGCCTTCTCATCTTCTTCCCTCAGAGAATGTCTCTGTGCATCTTCCTTCCTTTATTAGGAACACCAGCCATGCTAGACTAAGGCTCCACTCAGCGACCCCACCTTATCATTGATTCCATCTGCTGAGACCCCTTTTTCAAATACTAACTACCATAACCATGGGAACTGAGGTGGAGACTCACAGCCCTTGGTGAGACAGGCTCTGTCAGATGAGATGTTGGCTCATTTTACAAGATGGGAGAAGTTTCACTGTAAAGAAGCCCACAGTGGAGGGTGTTGAAGACCTAAGGCTGAGGTAACTCTGGGTGACACCCTCTGCACTAACAGAGAGAAGAGAGAGGGAGCCTAGTATTGGGGTGGTATGTGCAGACAGGTCCAGGGGTGAGGACCAGGGAACTGAGCATCACCTGTGGTGACTTCTGCTATATTCTGAGACAAGATGGAGAGAGTTTGTGGGAAATGGGTGGAGGGCTGGGAAATGGGAAGACTATCCTGACAGCCTCTCACCACACTCATAGTATATTATTCTGCAAAACAAAATAACTAAGTCAAGTATAGACCCTATGAAGTCAGAGCCAGGCTGGGTAGCAGAGGTGCAGTATTCATGAAATTGTTATATTATTTGCAATCATTTTCTGGGTGTTTTGGATATTTTCTAATACATAAGTACATGGAGCAGGAAAAGGAAGGGAGGGCCTGCTTGGACTTGACAGTTCCTGTCTACACAGTGCCCTGCCCCCAAGAGGAGGCCTGGCTATCTCTGACTGAGCCAACTGAGCTTGTCATTCTCCAGCTCTCCCTTTCGTTCCTCATTGCTTAAACTCTCTCCTCCATCCTGACCCTCTAGTGATGGGTGGTGCCTGCTAGGTTGCTGACGGGTGCTGCCATTCTCTTTGCCTGGGGACTATAGTAGGACATTCCCCTGTGCCACCTGTCCAGGGTTTTGGCACCAACGACTGGACACTGGATCCCACCTGCCAAATCCACTCAGCATTTCCCCAAGAGTTGGGATAGGGCTGTTCTGGTCCCAGCTCTTCATCTTCTTTCCGACCTAGGACAGAAGCATTCCTGTCAGGCTATTTCTCTTCTCTTCCTTGATGTTCAGAGCCTCGGGGCTTTCATATAGAGTTCCATGCTTTGTGAACATCACCACAGACAGAGCAGGGGAGGTTCTGTCAGGTGGTTTCTGAGGAGGAGAGAGGGGATTGACCCAGGGCAACTCCTAACACCCCCTCCCAACTTCTCAGCTTATAAGACATCACTTCCCGGAAGCTGACTATGCTTTCCCCACTCTAGGGGAAGATTCTGAGCCCTTTGGCTGGTCTCACTGGGAATATTCTCAGGCTGCTTCTTTCAGTCTGAATCTCCTATAGGAACTCTTGTGCTGGGGTTGGAAGCAGATCCCCACCATCTTTGTGTGATGTCAAACAGACTGATTTTCAGGGAGCTTTTGGAACAGTGCAGAGCCCCTGGGATATTTATCTGAGAGATTAAAGAGGGACTGTCCCAATG
This sequence comes from Sigmodon hispidus, assembly GCA_004025045.1. Lineage (NCBI taxonomy): Eukaryota > Metazoa > Chordata > Mammalia > Rodentia > Cricetidae > Sigmodon > Sigmodon hispidus. The sequence goes on from PVIH01004479.1 coordinate 59,925, forward strand.
CTAGACCACACCTGAGAGAGGTCTCCTAAGGGCCAGCCTGGGCATCAAGAGCTGAAATGGGACACCCTTGGGAATAATGACCACTGAGGGCTGCTGGGATAGTCTGTCTTGGTTTTTGGCAACAGGGTGTGGGTAAGAGGGTTTGTGATCATGCCTGTCATTAGCACAGCTGGGTTATATAAACCTGCCACTCCTCATTTCTTCTTCGAGCAGCAGCTCGCTAGCTGGAGGGGTGAGCGTGTGGTTTCCTGGACTCTCTGGGGAGAGTCACAGTCCTATTATTAGCCTTTAGCTTGCTCACCAGCAGAGAACACAGGGGAAGAAGGTGTTAGCTTTAGACAGCCCACTCGCCGTATCTGCTCAGCCCTGAGACATGTTGCTTCCCAGTTTCCCTTTCCCATCCCTTGACCCATGCCCACAGTGAAGGGGTAGCCAGATCTCTGAACTTGTCTCCGCTTGCTTCCTCTGAGCCACTGGTTCTCCTTGGCTGTGGTCCAAGACTCTTTGAGAGCACCTGTGCATGCGAGGGGGTATCCAAGGACGCCTGCCTTTCCAGGAGGCAGGAACTGAGGGCGAGCTCATTCAGATGGCAACAGAAGCCCTGTATTGGACAAAGGATGGTCAGCCCTGCTGGCAAGAGCAATCTCCCTATTTCCTAAGAAACTCTGTAGATTCCCACTTAGCTCCGTATTCCTTCTTTATGCCTCCTGATGCTCCGGGATGAGGACAATGGTCTGTGGTAGTGATGGGTCATGGGAGAGGGAAGGGCAATGTCAATGATTCTCAAGAGATAGGCACAGCCCCCAGGAGAGACAGAACATTAAAGCTGCCTGGTCACATGTTCCCAACAGTGCAGTGCATCTGGGGAAGCTGAAGATCCCTGGGTGCCTTTGGGTACTGGAACCAAAGTACTTGAGCACTTTACAGGAAACTGTTTTTTTAATTAGGCCCCTCCTACTCACACACACACACAGAAATATGGCAGGGGCAGGGGGTGGAGGGACGGACACAGAGAGACAGACAGACAGACAGACAGACAGACAGAATTAGAGAATGAGAATAGTTTCTCCCTAAATGTGAGCAGTATCTGGAGAGATCGTTTCTAGCTGTGGACCAAAGACACAGAGAGAGATAAAGTGGGGGATTTTTAGGAGAGACAGTGGTGATTTGTCTGAGCAGCACAGTACTGAGGCGGAGGCGGACAGCAAGGGGATGCAAGGTCCTGTATAAGGTCGTCCAGCAGCCTTGTGTGGGGAGCGTGTGTCCACAGAAGTTTTTCATATTGCTTTCTACTCTGATCTTTTGGCAGAAAGTGAGGGAGCTGATTTTACCCTGTGCTATCTGCCACCAGCTGGGACTCCCAGGCACAATGGGACCCCAGTGCCTCTTGGAGGCAGAATGCTGGGAACTGAGCATATGGAGCAGGTGGCTGTTTTAATTATTGTAAAATGCACATCACATAAAATGTGTTGTCTTAACTATTTTACAGGGTACAGTCTGATGGCTTCAGAGCTTCTTGCAAAATTAAGACTGTCCCTACTATACTGTAGATCTGTTTCTCCTTCCTCCAGGAGCCAGCATTGTATGTGCACATGCACTTGTGTGTGTGTGTGTGTGTGTGTGTGTAATCATCTGCATGCATGTGTGTATGCATGCTAGTCTATGTGTATATGTGCAGAGGCCGGAGGATGATGTTCAGTGTCTGTCTCTATTACAGCACTTTATTCTTTAAAGAGATTTATTTTTTATTATTTTTAGTTATGTATATTTCTCTCACTCATTGCCTGTGTGTGTGCGCATGTGTGCGTGCGCGCGTAAATTTAGGTGCTTGTAGAGGCCAGAGGCATGAAATCCCCATGGAGCTGGAGTTATAGGCTGTTAGGAGCATCTAATGTGGGTTCTGGCAACCAAACTCAGTTTCTCTGCAAAACAGTACATGCTCTTAACTGCTGAGCCATCTCTCTAGCCCTCTCCATCTTACTTTTTGAGACAAAGTCTCTCAATTTACCTAGAGCTCCTGGAATGCTCCTGCCTCTACCCTCAAGAGCTATGGTTTCTGTTTTGTTCTGCCATACTCAACTTCTCAAAAAGATTTATTTTTATTTTATACTTATGAGTGTTCTGCATATATGTCTCTGTACCACATGAGTGCCTGGTACCCACAGAAGCCAGAAGAGGGCATCAGATCTCTTAGAACTGGAGTCACAGGTGGTTGTGAGCCACTTTGTGGGTGCTGGGAACTGAACACAGTCCTCTGGAAGAGCATTGACTGCTCTCAACCACGGAGCCATTTCTCCAGGCTCCACGTGAAGCTTTAATGTAGGTTCTGAGGTTACAAACTCAGGTCCCATGTTTGCTCAGCAAGCACTCTAACCAGTGAGCCATCTTTCAAGCCTCTACCTTAATTTTTTTTTTTTTTTTTTAGAAAGTTATCTCTCATTGGGATCTAGAGCTAACTGGTTGGGCTAGGCTGTCTGGATAGAGCGCCTGAGGGATCTGCCATTTTCACCTTACCAACACTGATATTATATATGCACACTGCCACATCAGCTTTTTACATGGGTGCTGGGGAACAGACTCGGTTCCTCATGCTTGCAAGGCTACTGATAGCCGTCTCTGTAGCCCTGGATGCTGCTTTTTTGAGTGGATTTATTTATATTGAGCACAAAGGTGGAGGGACCTATGAGAGTGTTCCATGTCCTTGGGCAACCACCCTATCCACTCCCTATCTCTATGTTAAATTACTTTGTGTGTGTGTGTGTGTGTGTGTGTGTGTGTGTGTGTGTGTGTGTGTGTGTGTGTGTAAGTCAGGACAACTTGCTCAAGTCAGTGTTCAATCACCATGTGAGTTCTGAGGATCAAATCCAGGCCATCAGCCTTGGCAACAAGTGCTTTTACCTGCTGAGCCATCTCCCTGGCCTCTCTGCAGGTGTACATGCCACCCAGGTGGTCCAGGGACGTCTCTCTGACCACCAGGTTTGGCAGTTCTAAACACTTCCAGTGAGGTGACCTTAACTCTGGAAGCTCTGAGATCTTATTCTGTGACTCCAGGTCCATAGAATAAGAGCTGGAACTATTGATGTCCAGACATTAGGAAAATCCCCTGGCTGGGACTGTGTGTGTGGCCTCCTGAGCCACCTCTGGCTGAAGACTGTCAGACTGGCGTTTTCTCAATTCAAGCGCAGCTCCAGCCAACCACTTAGTGTAAAAATTGCCCATAAAAGCGCACTTGAATTACAGGCCATAAGCCTACAACCCCCCTGAGTAGCTGACCTTTCTGCTCCCTGGAACTCAGGTGCCTTTGGGAGCAATGGAGCTCTGCCTGCCTCCCCTCAGGGAGCCAGCAGAAGGTAGAAACAGTCCTTCCAGCAAGGAGGCTTTCTGCTTCACATTCCCTCCCCCAGAGAAGCACAGGGGACTATGGTGCTTCCTTTCTCAATCTTCTGCAGTACTTCTCCAGCCGTGCACAGACCTCGGTGTTCACGGGCCAAGGGGCTTCTGGTTGCCCACAGAAGCCTGGGCAGATCTTACTGGATGCTATTTGGAATTACAGTCATCACGGTGCACTAATTTAAGTAGCACAGGCATGAGGACCTGAGATCCCGGCACCCATGTAAAAAGCAATACTTAGCATACTCCCAGAGATGTGTTTCCATGGTGGCGATGGAATCCAGTCAAGGTGACAATGAAGACTAGCTGAGGAAGTCATGTGTGGTGTCACATGACTGTAAACCCAGCCGTGGGAAGGCAGAGGCAGATGAACCTCCAAGGACTCAAGACTAGTCTGGTCTACATAGAGAGTTCCAGGCCAGCCAGCCTACATAGTGAGACCCTGTCTCAAACAAAACAAAACCAAGGAATCCAGGAATAGAGTAATATGCTGAGCAGCCAGAAAGATGTAAAGAAACCGTCATTTCATAGGTATAGGTACCGGTGCCCAGACCCACCTATGATTCATATTTTTTGAACTGTCTTCATTTTACCAGACCCAGATTCCCATTGAAGTAGCCACCTCCTTCCTCACATCTGCAAGGAGAAGACCAGAGCCAGGGTGCCCGGGTCCTTTTGTCTGTGGTTCTCAGCTGAGTGAGGCTGAGAGAGGGGCTGGTGCTGCCTTTCACTCACCAAGTATGCGGGAGGCCTGCAGCATTGAGGCTCTTTTTGGGGTGGTAGAGCAGTGTGGAAGTGAAGGGCCCAGCAGAGATGATGATTCAGCACTGAAAAATACCACCAGATATTTCATAAAGTCTCCGGCTGGGAACTGCTTTAGGGTGTCAGCTCATGGGCTCTCCCCATTCTTCATCACTGGTTGGCTCAGGAGATTCTTGCCTAAAAAGACTGTGTTCTGTGACACCTGGGGATCATGGGAAAATAGCCCTCAGGGCGGAAAAGGAATAAATAGGGTGGAGGTTATGTGGCTAGGTCAAAGGTTTTATATATAGGAATGAGGTCATTAGGGTCTTGCTTTCCTGGCTCCACAGCAGTTTCTGGCATTAGGGAACACATGGTTGGGGGGAAGCTCAGTAAGGCAGGTTGCTGACCCTACCCTTCATGTTGTCATGCCCCATGGGGACAGACCCACCACTGATACCACCTTATCCATCAGTAACCCCAGCCCTGGATTCCTTTCTTAGCAGTCTTTCGGACAGGTGCCATCTACATCACTGAAAAGGGGCCATTGTGGATGGTTTGTCCAGAGGATGGTGTGCACCAGCCCCACCCTCAGCCAGCCTGGGCTGGGAATGTGCTGAGCATGCACACAGTCCAGTGCATTCGGGGCTGGTACTTTTCCACCTGCCTTGAATTATTTCAGAAAGCCCAAGACACAACAAGGCAATGGATCAGTCATAGTCCCATATCTTTAATGAATCTGTCCTTGTCAGATCAGAACTCATCACCTCCCTGGCCCAAGGTTGCTGATGGTGTGGGTTCCCAGGAGGCCTTGGGACTTCAGCATCTGAAGCACAACCAAAGGAGGTATTGTCCTGTTTCTGCAGGCAGCCAATGGCCTGGCAGCAGTAAAGTGTGGGCAACCAGCTCACTAAAAGGCCACTTTGCACCCCTAGGAGCCAAGTCTGGAAGATGCTCTTAGTGTCCTTGGCCTGTTTGGACATGGTCCCCCTTGCTCTCAATACCCAGTCAGCTTCCAGCAGCTGGACCCGATGCCTGTTCTGTCTGCCCATATCCCCATCCCTCTCCAGGCCACTAATTCATTCTGGGCTTTCACAATCTGAGGACCACAAGTCTCATGGGTCACAGGGCCTGTAATATCCTACTAAATGTGTGTTAAATGGGAGGACCAGAGGAGGGTATTACATGGGCAGAACAACACAGAGCATGGTATTGTTTTAGCCCAGGGCTTCTACTCTGGCCCAGTATAAGGCAAAGGTGGAGGATGTTGTGATTTGGTCTGATATGATATGATGTTGCGTCTACTGGTATGGCGGCAGATGTCAATGGATGGAGACCTCATGCCGTGTGTGTGTGTGTGTGTGTGTGTGTGTGTGTGTGTGTGTGTGTGTGTGTGTGGTGGGAGGCAGAGGTGTGACGTGTGCGCACGATGGGAGGTGGCGGCAACAGAAAACACTTAGACTGGTTATATGTAGAAAGACTTTATTATGAAGAGGGAGAAGAGAGGGGGAGGAGGTTGGGTGTGTGCCCCTCTGACAGGGTGAGGGAAAAGGAGGGAGGGAAAAGAGAGAGAGGGTTGGTGGTCGGAATCTTTATTAAATGGAGCTTGGCATCAGGACTCAGGGTAGAGCCAGGCCAATTGCCATTGGCAAGGTGTGCCTTCAGGGGCTAGAACAGAATCCTGGCAGAGGAGGCCATGGGTGGTTCACTCTACATCTCACACTGGGGCTCAGTGCAGACTCACCGAATGCTAGAGTATGAGACCCACAAGGGAGACACCAGGGGCCTTCCTGGTCCATTCTGCAGGGGCCTGAGTGGGAGGTGATAGTTTTGTGGACAGGGATCTGAGTGCTGAAGCCAGCGGCTGTGGTGGCCGTGCCAAGGCTTAGAGCCTTCTCCAGGGAGACCACTGAACAGATGGTTGTTCTAGAAGAAGCCACAAGGTCATAGCCATGCCCTTCAGGCTTCAGTGAGATGAGATGACTGACACCCAGGCTCCTGCCAGCCCACAGAGGGTCACCACCCCTTTCTGACCGAGCCATAGTTTCTGGGTCACTGGAAGCAGCCTTGTCCCAGACAAAAACCTTTGTGTTTGTAAAATGACATGCACAGGCAGGCCCCTGGTCCCAGGGACTCAGAGCTCTGGCTGGAGCAGGGAGGAGGTCCCAGAGGCCTGCAGGAGCTGGGTCGGTCATGACAGTGAACCTTGAAGGGGCTCTGAGGGCTTTAGCTCACGGTCATGGCGCTCGCTCTGTGAAACAGACTTGTTCTCTGAGCAAAGTCAGTTGACAGGCAGTACTGGTGGGAAAATGGCAGGGGTGGATCTCTCCCTCCCTCCCTCCCTCCTTCCCCTCCCTCTCCCTTCCTCTCTCTCTCTCTCCCCCCCCCCCCGCCCCCGTGTGTCTCCTCCCCCTAGCTCGATGCCCACATGAAGTGAAAAGTCCATACAGCTGTGTAGGGCCATCCTATTTGATTCATCTCTGAGATCATGTTCTCATCTCCCTGCCTTTGGTAGGAATTCCTTCACTTTCCATCCTCGGCTGTGGGGATGGGGTAGGTGCTGGGCTGGCTGAGAAGTGGGTTTCTTGGGGTTCAGACTCTAATGGGCTCTTCTCTCAGTAACTTAGGGGTGCCGCCAGGCCGGGGGAACTGCCCACTCACCGTGCCTCTGCCATTTGACCTCATCTACACGGACTATCATGGCCTGCAGCAAATGAAACAGTACATGGGGCTGTCCTTCAAGAAGTACCGGTGAGACCTGGGACCTCCGGGACCACAGCTCTTCACCACGCCCTCCTTCCTGCCAGCTAGCTCAGGGCAGAGAACTACATGACCCCCTTCCACCTTCCCACCCCAGCCAGATCACCTCAAGAGCCTTCCATCCCTTTGCGGGATGGGAGCTGAAGCCTGGAAGGATAGGAAGTGACCTGGGTGGAGAGCCCGAGGCTTTGGGGGGGTGGTGAGAGAGGGTGGGAAAGAGCCCCTCTGGGTCCAGATCTCTGCCATGGAGCCTGAAGTGAAACAACTGGTCAATATCCTCTCTCCAGTGACCCCAGGATCTAAGGCAAGCATGCTGCAACCATCAGCAGTGGGTTCATTTAGCACCCAGAGCCCCACTGTTTATTCCTGGGCTCTAATGCCATCCATACCCAGTGTGATTTTATTAGAGGGAGGTGATGGCCGGCGTTATTGCTTTTATTATTAATGTGAGCTGTCTGTACATTGCCATCTTGCCTGCCCTACCTCCTTTCCCTGGGAATTAGGAATCCTGCCGACTTCAGCAGTCTGCAAGATTCTGGGTCACCCGGAAGAGCGCTGAGCCCTGGCAGCTTTGTGTGGGGGTGTCAGCACCTCTTCTCACTAACCACTGAGTATAGGATGGGTGGGTGGGGTTTCTGGAGGCATGACCTCAAAGGTGACCTGGCCTTAGGTGAACTGATCCTGTAGGAGCTCTGGGCTTTAGACCAGAAGCTTTGGGGATAGGGATAGCAGTGGAGGAAGGGAGCCAGAGTCAGAACCTCTTTTGAGACTTAGGAAGGTCCACTGCTGCAGAAGAGGCTTGGGGCAGTCTTCCAAGCCCAGGTCCTCAGACCCCACCCATTGACACTGTTCTTCCCAATAAAGCATAGCTTACAAGTGATTGGGCAATGAAGGGATGCTCCACCCCCTTCGTATACCTTCTCACTTCCTAGCCTTCTTCCAGTGGAGGTGATGGTTTGGCTTCTGGATGCCACCAGAGGCTAGGCATTAAGAGTGACCAAGCTACCCTGAGACACTGCTGTTCCTGTCAGGGAAGCTGGCATGGAGAGTACCTGCTGTGGTTATGCAGTGAAGTAGCGCCTAAGTGAAGCCCTTGCCAAGTACTTCCTGCACCTCCCTGACCGAGCCACAGCATTGTCACAGGGACACCCCTAGTCCAGGGACACACAGAAAGGTATGACCTCAATCATGGTCCCCACCCCCCCTCCCCGGGGAGGACAGGTGCAGAATCCGAGTCATCGACACCTTTGGGACGGAGCCAGCATATAACCATGAGGAGTACGCTACGCTACACGGCTACCGGACCAACTGGGGTTACTGGAACCTTAACCCCAAGCAGTTCATGACCATGTTCCGTGAGTGATGCTGAGAGAGAAAGTTTCCCCAAGTGTACGGGGTGGGTCTCCCAATGTGTGCGAGGGCAGATGCCCTGCCTCCTGGGCAAGCGCCTCCCTTAGGTAGAGGGAAACAGGAATCACAGAGACTGCACAAGGTGTGCCCAGGGCTAGTAACTAACCCAAGGCTGAGAAGCACAGAGCTCAGAGCAGGGGTCCAGTGGCCTCCCAGAAGCTTCCCGACCAACCAGAGAAACTGGAAGGGGGTGGAGCAAAGGAAAATGTGGGCCTTTCTGCACAAAGGGATGGTAATGAAGCAGACAGATGAGTTTGAAGGTTGCGAAAACTTAGAATCTCCTTAAGGATGCAGAACTGGGGCATGAAGGAGGGCAGGGAGGGAGGCCAGGGAAGGTGAGCCTTAGGGGCAAAGTGTCGGCCATTTGTTCTGTGTCTGAGGTTGGCTAGATTTTAGTTTTTCAAGCTAGGGTTTCTCTATGTAGCTCTGGTCCTGGGGATCACATAACCCCCTCTGGTCCTGGGGATCACAAGTGGGGTCTTGTGCATATTAGGCCAGCTGCATATCCAATTTCCCCACCTTGCAAAATTTTGAGATAGGATTTCACTATGACCTCCAGTCTGGCTTTGAACTTCTGGCTCAGTCTCCGAAGTATTGGGACTTCAGTCCTGTGCTGTTCTCGCTTAAGGGTCTACCTGGAGGCACTTAAGTATCTTCTGTTACATTAACTTACTTATTTGTGCACATGGGCGGTGGCAATGGAGCACACATATGCCATGGCAAGTGTGTGGAGATCAGAGGGTAACCTGCAGGAAGCCATTCTTTCCTTGTGTCCCTGGGATTGAACTCAGGTTGTCATGCCTGACAACAGGCACCTCTTCCACCCTAGCCATCTTACCGGCCCTCAGCTGTCACTCTTAATTGAGGTCCTCCGCTGCTGTGAGCAGAGCAGCATCATAAGCATCTAATTTGTGACACTTCAGAGGCTTTGGGCCAGAAAGTCAGATAAGCCGCCTCGTTAGGCATGTGTCTAAATTAAGAGCAGAGTGGGTTCTGTGCGGCTCCCAGGGACTTGCAGAGGATATGATCTCTATTCTAGGTGTCAAACTCATAGCATTTCTGATAGCAGATAGGTTCAGACTGCTCTGGGCAGAGACACATACTGTGGTCAGTGAGTAATGGCTGCATTAGCTCCCAGAAGGGTGGCACAATCCTGCAGCCCATGGAGTCTGGATGAGGAACCTGAGGTTCAGAGAGGTATTGTGACCTGCCTAGGGATCACTCTTTGCTGGGGAGCCCATTTGGAAGTTCTGTAGGACCCAGAAGGGAGTGTAGTTCCAGTATAATGTGGAATGAAGTTTGGAGGGAAAATATATGAAAGGGAGGGCAGAGGCCCCTGAGAAAGGGAACGCTGTGGAACTGAAGTGTCGGGAAATGATCCACTTAGAAGGGAGGTTTTTAAGGTGATATGGGAGGCCTGGGGGATCGGCCCGGGCCACTGTGTTTGGTCGAGAGGTTTTGCAGGCACAGTGTGGTGGACAGGGTAGGGACAGAAGATGGCCAGGAGGTTTTTACAAGAACCTAACAAGAGGCCATCAAGATGACCACCAAGCCTGATGACCTGAGTATGACCCCCGGGACCCACCCTGTAGAAGACTGTCCTCTGACCTCCATACATGCACCATAGCACACACGTGTGCATGCACACACATACACACAGTTAATTAATTAGTGCTATAAAATATTTTAAAAGCATCTGCATGAGAAAAGGAAGACTTGTCCCAGGGTGGAGCTCTTTGAATATGGAGTTCTAGACTTGGCAAACTCCTGTTCATTCTCTTGAACCCCAAGTCAAATGTTTCTTCTTTTCCTCATTTCTTAAACTGATCCCCTCATCTTCTGCTTCAAACATAGTATGCTTCCTCACTTTATAGTTATTATGTTCTTCTTAGGATTTGGAGACAAGGTTTTGTATAACCCAGGCTTGCTCTTTCCCTCTCCTGGGCTAACCTTTATCCGCCCTTAGCTCTTGGTTTAATTGTCTCTGTTATTCCAGTTGGTCACCATGCTTCCTTGTCCATTCACACTGACTGATTCAGCTAATTACATTCTAAATCTGTCCCTTCTGTAGAGCTGATATAGTGAAGGACAGTCCTGATGTGTCCTCAGCTGCTGAGCTGAGGGAGGCCACCAGAACAGGGAGACTGCCAACCCAGCTGGAGATAGAGGGAAAGGAGGCAGCCAGGCATCCATCCAGGGTCTGGCTGCCTGTCTGGGGAGGGGATGCTTCCAAAGTCGAGAAGAGCCTAGGGGAACTGCAGAACCGTCATTTGTCCTGGTTACTCACACATACAGCTCTGAGCCTTGGGGCAGGGATCTGCCTCACCTCCAGAAGCCAAGAGGAAGCCTGGAGTCTGTTCTGTAACCAGTCAAGGGCCATGAGCATTCCCAGGCATTGTAATGGGGCTGGGCATGCAGTTCAGTTGGCAGACTGCTTGCCTACCATGGACAAGACCCAGGCTCCCTCTCCAGCATCACATAAACAGGGCATGGTGGCATACAACTATAAGTCCAGGCAGAAGTCACTCTCAGTTACACAGGGGAGATGTTGAAGGAATCCTGAGATGTACCAGATGTGGATTAGAATGTCCTGTGGGGATGCCACACTGTTTGATTACCATACCTCCACCTGCCGTGGGATGCTGGGGTATGGATCATAAGCATCTGGAATAGGGGATGGGGGTCATGGGAGTGTGGGTGTCCTGAGAGACTGAGAATTCCTTGCTTGCAGCCAGCACTCACCAGGGTTCTCCGGTGAAGGAAGGCAGTGAGCTTTGGAGACATTTGGTTCCAAGCCCTGGCACCTCTCAGGATGGCCACTTGAGCCGGTCAGACAGAGAAGACAGATGACTGTCTTCAGGATGGCCATGTTCACCCACCTCTGATCTCAGGGCCTCAGCTGTGTTCAGTGCCGCAGACTGCTGCAGGAGGAGGAATTCCCTCATTAACTTAATTTTATAAAGCATTACTTAAATAAGGAGAGAACCCTTTTGATTATATAATCTGTTGGGCAAATTATATGTATTGGGTAATCTTTTAACAGTAATGCAATAATACTGCTTTTCTGAAAAATCTAAGCAAATAATAAATAAATTATTAAAAAGAGATAAAACTTACTTTGCCCCTGAGGGGCAGTGAGGAAATCAGACCCTGCCTGGAGCAAGGGTTCTGGAAGAGAATTGGGAGATCTTTATCTTAATTCTGTTATGTTCTTGGCAGAGAACCAGCCAGGCAACCTTAAGGGAGGCTGGTGGACCCCAGAGAGGCTTGTGGGGGCAGGTGATGGGTGATGGGGACCCTGTGAGATTGTATCTCTCAGAAAAGGGAGGAGATTAGTTCAGGTAGAACAAAGGTTGGAAGGTATGACAGAGAAGGTACTTTTTGGCTGAGGACACTGAGGTGATCTGGGCACACGGGTGAGCTTACACTGCTGTAGCCTGACCTTATTCTGGCAAGAATGACTGAGTTGTGTGAAGAACTTCTGGTCAGGGAATGTTGTGTTGAAGACTAGCCCTGTAGCATAAAGGATGCCCCTGATAGGAGTGGATGGAGCCTGGAGACTGAGAGGGAGCTTGGCCTGTTGAGTCTGCAGCAGGTCTAGGAACCTGATAGGACCCAAGTCAGAAAGGATTGTTCTAGAGAAAACAGCTTTGGAGATAGGGAGACAGCTGTCAGTGTGCTGGCGAAGGGAGGGGTGCTAGGTGGAGGAGAACCCCCCCCACCCGGAGGGAGAAAGAAGCCAAGATGAAGACAGGCTCTTGAGGAGCGACTGAGCACAGAGGAGCATCCCAGCTGGGTTACCCAGAGTCAGGTCTGTCATCCGGAAATAAGCTGGGAACCAGGTGGCCCTGAGGTTCTCTGCTCTGAGCTGTGTGACAGCCCCAGCCATACCACCCATGGGTGCTGGGAACTCCCAGGGGAGGCAGGGCCAGAGAGGCTGGGACAGCTGCCTGTGTGCTTGTCTGATAACTCCGTCTTTCCCTCCTCTGCGGCCGGGCTGTAGCTCACACCCCAGACAACTCCTTCATGGGCTTTGTGTCTGAAGAACTCAATGAGACTGAGAAACAGATCATCAAAGAAAGCAAGGCCAGCAACATGGCGGTGGTATATGGCAAGGAGGCCAGTATCTGGAAGGTGAGCCCCCGCAGGCACAGTGCCCTGCCAACCATGCCCACTGCACAGCCACTAGCCTGAGCATAGGCCACACCCATTCTGGCACAAGCCACGCCCACTGTACTAAGTACTAAGCAGCCACATGGATCATGTCTGTGCCAGTGCTGGCCACGCCTACTGCATCTGGTTCTAGTAGATTGTATCCACTACTGTGAAGACTCCATCCACACAATTACAGGACTTGCCAGCCCTGTAACGGCAAAGCTCATGCCTTTGCTGTCCACACCTGGAGCTACAGGTGCATGGGTTAGGGAATCCAGAATGCGGCTTCATCTACTACACTGCACCCCAGAGGACAGACTATATGTCTTGCTGATGGTTTAGGGTAGTCTCCAGCAAGATGGTGACAGTACCCCTCATCCCATGGGCTGTTCTCAGAGACCCAGATGGTTGCTTTGTACCCTCCGCCCCCACCTCTAGGCATTGATAAATGGCATAAGCCCCACAGGCAGACTTAGGCTAGTGGAAGTGGGTGGAATGAGAGGTGGGTGTGGGGTTTAGTAATTAGAACCCTGCTTTCTAGCTTGGGTCCCCCATCCTGAGAGAACTTGTGAGGGGTGATGCCTGCTTCTGGTCACTAATGTGCTCTCTCTTCCCTGTGCTCTGTGGCAATGAGGCAGCTCCAGGTATGGAACAGAAGCCTCCGTGTGCATGTCTTTGCCTTCCTCCAGCACTGGCTCCACTGTGGGGTCTCCCTGAGCCGGTGCCCTTGACTCTGACACTAGCTCCATGAATGTATGGGGTGGGTGGGGAGGAGAGAGTGGTCACAGCAGGGTCTAAGGAGCAGTCTTCCCTGTGAAGACAGAGGCAAGTTCCCCGGCACAGTCACAGACAAGACTCAGGGTGGGAGGGCGGAGCAGAGGCAGGCATGGAGCAGACGGTGTGAAGTCAGGGCTGCGCTGGGGAACGTGGCTCAGTTGGTAGAACACTTGCCCTGAGTGCACAAAGTCCCAGGTTCAGGCCCTAGTACTCACAGGTAGTCAATCAAGCCTGTAATCTCAGGATTCGGGTGTTAGAGACAGGAGAGGTGGTAAGTACAAGGTTGTCCCAGGGCACAAAGCTAGTGCCCTGCATCAGTTGTAACACAATTGTCTTATTTGAAAATCCTCATGTGGGGCTGGAGAGATGGCTCAGCAGTTAAGAGCACCCTCTGCTCTTCCAGAGGACTCGGGTTCGATTCCCAGCACCCACATAGCAGCTAACAACTGTCTGTAGTTCCAGTTCCAGGCAAACACCAAGGCAAATAAATAAATAAATAAAGTTTAAAAAAAAAAAAAAGAAAGAAAATCCTCATGCCCGATTGGGTAGGATTAGGTCAGCTGTTACAGGTTTATACTGGTCTGACACGATGCGTGTCTTTCACAGTTTCAGGAGGTGGCTAAGCAGAGGGACATGGTCCCTTGGTAACACATGGTCTCCACCCTGAGTCTGTCACAAACATCTGGTCCTCAGGGACACACTCCAGTCAATGAGGGGAGGGGTGAGCAGGGCTCTTCCTCCTACATAGCCCAGTGGATGGGTCTCCATCACATGGCTCTACCTAGTTTCAAGGAACACCAAGAAGTAGCTTTATTCTAAGCCATCATGTGGCCACCTCATGTCTGGGTTCTTGCTGAGGAAAGAGGAGAAGCAGGTGTTGGCTGGTGTCTCATCGAGCGCACTTACATGTTAACTCCAAGCTCTGCTGAGGGCTCATAGGTGTCTCCCGCCTCGTTCTTCTCCTGGGTGGTGAGGATGCCATCCATTGGGCCCATTTTACAGATGGGAAAAGTGGGGCTCAGCAGGCTATAGGGTGAGCCCACAGTTAGTGGCCAAGAGGATGTTCCAACCACATTTGGCTGAGCTCAGAGCTGAATCCCAGAATGATGTAGATTTGTGGAGTTGTGGGGACGGGAGGGGGCTTCAAAAGGTCCAAGGTCCCTGCTGAGATGTCTGAGGATAAAGAGAAGGCCTCAGGAGCAGAACTTGCTAAGGCCCCGAAGGAAGGGGCACAGTGGGGAGAGGGGAGAACATCTGGCCGACAGAGAGAGAGGAGGGGGGTGTGGGCAGATGAAAGTCCAGCTTTGAAGACAGCCCAGATCAACCCTATTCAGCCAGAAGCATCAAAGAAACTGTCTGCCCAGTGTCTACAACTGGAAGGTGTCAGGGATGGCTGGATGAGAACCAAGGCCCTGTCCTAGGTGTCATGGAGAGCTCGGGGTGGGGGATACAGGACAGAGGCCCTCCATCCCCTGTGCCTTGTGCAGAGGCTAGCATCCCACCAGGTGTCTTGGATTTTGTGTGTGTGCTAAGCAGGCCTGTATTGTCTTGGTTTCCCAGGAAACAGGCAGAGGCTATCTATGACTTTGGGGCTGTTAGATTATAGTTTACGAGGGGCTGAGGGACAGAGTCCAGGGTGCAGCAGGCCCCAGTGGAAGTGTGCCTATACAGAGTCAATCCAGACAGTGACTGACAGGACAAATGGCGGCCTGAGCCTAGCGTCATCACAGCCCTTAGAGAGCAGAGAATGAATAACCGGGAGGGAATGACAGACAGGTGAGGGAGGACAGGTACACTGCAGATACATATTTCTGGAGAGTTTGTGTGAACATACATGCCTGTGAGTGAGTGAGTGAGTGTCTGTGCCTCTCTGTGTGTGTGTGCCAGTGTGTGTGTGTGTGTATGTGCCGGTGTGCCTGTGTGTGTGTGCCGGTGTGTATGTGTGTGTGCCTATGTGTGAATGTGCTGGTGTGTGTATGTATGCCTGTGTGTCTGTGCCTCTGTGTGTGTTTGTGTATGTGTGTATGTGTATGCCAGTGTGTGTATGTGTGTTTATGTGTGTCAGTGTGTGTATGTGCTGGTGTGTATGTGTGTGTGAATGTGCTGGTGTGTGTATGTGTGTCTGTGCCTGTGTGTGCACACTCAGAAGTCAGAGGACAGCTGTCAGGAATCGGGTCTCTCCTTGCACTCTGAATCCCAGGAATTGAACTCAGGTCACTGGCTTGATGGAAGCACCTTTGCCCACTAAGCATCTTGCTGGTACAGCATTGATCTGTATTTGAGCACCTCTCTCCAGCTAACTACTTGTCTTCTCTGTCCTTTTCCCTTGACTCCAGATAGAGCAGCCTGCATCCCTGCCTTACTGAGGACCAATAGAAGCAAATACTTTTACTTTTGGGGGGTATGAAGAGATGCTAAGCTTGCTTTAATTTCACCTTGCTCCTGTTCGATGCATTTTTACATCATCCCAGGTCCTTTGTCTCTGATTCTTTCTGGAATTACCGACTCTTTGTAAATCTTTTTTCTTTTTATATTTTTACTTATTTTGGATGTGCTAGAGAGCGCTCCGGAGGTCAGAAGACAGTTTGTTGGAATTGATTCTCTCCTCCCACCATATGGGTCTCTGAACTTGAACTCAGGTCAGCTTGGGGTGTCAGGCTTCGTGGCAAGCCCTTTTGCCTGCTGAGCCATCTCACCAGCCCCTCACCTGTGTTCCTGAGGGCACTTTTGCTGTGCACAGAATCCCTGCATGGTGTCTTCCCATCAGCGTTGCAAAGACATTCTGTCACCTCGCCACACCTTTTGTCTCTGTTCACAAGCTAGCTGTAAGGCTTAGCGTCGTCCCTTGTAGGCAGTTTGCCTTTTTTTCTTTGTCTGCTTTAATTCAGCATGTTTGAAGCTCAACCATTTCACTGGGATTCTGTTGGCTACGGCTTTCTTTTATATGGAGTTCACAGATCTTTTTGAACCTTGTTATTCCATCCATCACAAGTTTTAGAAAATCCTCACCTGTCACCTCTTTAAATGTTACTTCAGGTTAGATATGGTCAGAAACCAAAAATAAATATTGTTTTGGCCCCACTGGACTCCACTTACAAATACGCTATTAGATCATTGCTGTTTCCTCCCTCTTAGATTCCTTTGTGCATTGGTCTTTTTGGTTGTAATTTTTTAGATACAGTCTCACTATGTAGTCCAGGCTGTCTTGGAGTTCCCTAAGTAGACCAGGCTGGCCTTGAACTCACAGAAGTCTGCCTGCTCCTGCCTCCCAAGTGCAGGGGATAACGGTGTGTGTCACCAAGCCTGGTTTTTACTGTTTTAGTTTTAATGGAAGTTTTCACACAGCAAAAGTTATTTGCTTTGTTGGTTTTCCTAAAGACAGGGTCTTGCTGTGTAAGGGCCCTTGAATTTATGGCAAATTCTCCTCCCAAGCATTGGGATTACAGGCATGCTCCAGGGCCTGGCCAAACCTTGACTTTAATAGAAATCAAATGCTGTCTTTATGGACAGTGCTTCTGGTGCTGTGGCCAAGAAGTCTTTGTTTATCCCAAAGCCACAGCTTTTCTGTTTACTTGGTCATGTTTTGCACGTGAGAAGACACACACACACACACGCACACACACACACACACACACACACACACACACACACACATACACACTCTACCAAGGCCACATGAGAGTTTATTCAGGAGATTTGAAAGGCGTGTACAGGAGCAGAGGAGCAGGAGAAGAGACAGACCTCAACATGGCACCTCTTTTTAAGAGAGGGGGTGGGCATGGGTTTAGCCACATTTAGAGGCGTGCCTCTGTATGCGGCGCATCCTGCTGGAGCCATGTTGGCTTCACCACGTGGCCACTATATGCTAGGAATCTTTGTTTCACTCAGCACCATATTGGGTTCACCACGTGGAGTGTCAGGAATCCTTACATGTGAGCTTTATGGTTTAGTTTTTGCCTTTCGGTCTAGGATCCATTTTGAGTTAACTTTGACATGTAGGGGATATACAGAGTCCAATTCTTCCAATTCCAGTCACCCCCTTGGGTTCCAGACTCAGACACCCTCTCCCTCTCTTTGCATGTGGATGCCCTGGATCACTTGTTAAAAACACGTTTCTTCCTCCTCAGAAACACTCTCCCTTTTCAGCAGCGAGGTGACTGTGGGTGTGAGGTCTCTGTGGACTCAGATGTTCCATTCCCCATCTATGTGTGATCCTGATATCAGTACCACACTATCCCCACCTCTCCGGCTGCACATAGACCGGGATCAGCTGCTCAGTGCAATGAGTCAGCACCCAGATAAGGACGTGGAGACTTCTTAACTATGAAAGCTTGGCCTTAACTTAGGCTTATTTCCAACTAGATCTTATAATTTAAATTAACCGCATTTATATTAATCTATGTTCTGCCACGTGGCTCATTACCTCTGCTCAGGATCATGTCTCATTTCCTCCATGTCTGGCTGGAAGATTCTACCTCTCCCGAGTTCCCATCTCTTCCCCCAAAGCCCTGTCTTCTCCTGCCTAGCTATACTGGCCATTCAGCTCTTTGTTAAACAATTCAGAAGGTACCTTGATAGAGACACATCTTCACACCATTGTCCCACAGTAGCCCTGTCTGCTGATGCTGTTCATTTCCAGAGCGATTCTATCTTTTTTAAGTTCCCAGAATTTCCAAATGGGGGTTAGCCTCACCCTGTTCACGTCTGTTGCAAAGCCTTGTGGATTTTCAGTAGGATTTTTGTTTTGTTTTGTTTTCTTAAATTTTTTATGTGTTCTGGAAATGAATATGAAAAAAATCATAAGAATATTTTGATATCAAAGCTAATGCTATTTTCTTTCAGAGAGGAATAGCTTTGACTCCTAGCTAGTAGCTGGGGCCCTAAAAGCCCCAGGTCACCTTAATCATTTATATCAGTTGAAACATTTAAGTCAGAAGTGGTTCCTGTGAGGGCTGCTCTGGTTCACATCCTTCAGTAAGACCCTACGTCTCCAATCTAGAGCTTCCAGCACCTTCTTTCTTCCTACATGAAAGGAAGGCTGTGTGGATGGAAGGACGGATGGACAGGGAACAGACAGATGGATGGGTGAGTGGGTAGAGACATGGATGGATAAGCATATGGGGGTAAGTGTGTGGGTGGATGGATGGATGTGTGAGTGTATGGGTGGAAAGGTGGATACAGGGATAAGTGGATTGATGTACTTGTGTGTGGGCAGGTAGGTAAAAGGGTCGATGTATGAATGGATGGTTATGTAGATGGATGGATGAATAAATGGATAGATGGAGAGGGTGTGTGTAAACAGATTAATGGTTGGGTTGGTGGATGGGTGAGTGTGTGAGGGCATTCCAGAGAGCCCCATAGCTCCTCACGGCATTCAGGTCCATAGACACATTTAAGTATTGGGTCTCTTTGGGCCCCTGGAAAACACTCAGTTCCATGGCTAGAACCAACCTTAATGCCTCTGGTTTAGTTCAAGCCTTGCAATTCACAGATAAAAACTTGAGGGACATAGAGGAGAGGGACCTTGCCCAAGTCTACTAGAGCATGATAATAATCTCCCAAGACACACCCCTATTTTCTGACCCCAGAGCAGGGGTGCCTGAAGTATTACCTCTGCCTTCTGGGTGTGAGGGGAGGCTCCATCGTCTCCTCCTCCTCCTCCATGCAGGGGAAGGAGAAGTTCCTGGCCATTCTCAACAAGTACATGGAGATCCACGGCACTGTGTATTACGAGAGCCAGCGACCCCCTGAAGTTCCTGCCTTTGTGAAGAACCATGGCCTCCTGCCACAGCCTGAGTTTCAGCAGCTGCTACGTAAAGCCAAGGTGAGGTTCTCTGGCCACTGTTCCATCCCTGAAGGCCATAGCCAAGGATGACAGACATCCACCAAGCTAGATATCTCCATGTGCTCTGCCACCCAGAATCCTAGCAGACACGCAGATATCCATTGGGAGGGCCTGGGAGAAGTGTGCTGTCTGGCTCTCCCCTCTCAGACTCAGCAGAGTCCAGGGCTGGCCAAGCTTCAAAAGCTGCTGAGGGGCAGTCACATAGGCTGACAGGATCCTGGCTTGGTCCCTATATGGCCATTAGTCCCAATGGCGTGCTTCTGTAAGCCCCCACAGTTGGATCTCTGCAGCTACAGCTGGTATACTGGGGCTAACACTGTGGCTGACCCTGGTCCCATCAGTACCTAGTCCGCTCTGGTCTGTCCTTGGGTATCTTAGATATATATGTGTTGGGAGCATGAAGGATGAGGTAACCTCACACATCGGCCCTGGACTCAGAATTACTTACTAAGCACCTCTCTGGAGCTGGTACAGTCAGTTATAGGATGAATGTCCTAACATCTTGAGTGAAGGTCCTTTGAGAGCCTGGGATATCTGAGGTGGGAACACCGGCTCCTTTTTTCCCTCTAAAAGCTTAGCTTGATGGAGCAAGGAGAAACCATTTATAAAACCAGACCGCTCATTTCACAGTGGGGAAGCTGAGGAGGAAGTTTATAACCCACATCGATTTGTCTATTACCCCGACAGCTTCCTATGAATGCTGAGACCATCCTTGCCTCTGGTTTCCGGAGTCCTGGCCCGAGGTGTCCCAACTTCCCTGACCATTGGCTCACTCCACCCCACCCAGTGCATTTATTTGGTTTGATGGGGAACTGGGGTCAGATGAACAATGTCTGAGAGTTGATTCTCTCTCTTCATCATGTGAATTTCTGGGGTTTATAAGTGCATCTGGGGTTCCAAGAAAATGACCACACAATCCCAAGTATTTTGAAAAGCAGAAAGTTTCTTCTATAGAGGAAGCAGAGCCGTGTAAGCAGTGCACTGGCTTTGTATTTTGAGTGCAGAGGGGTCCTGAATGGTCAGAGCTTAGCATCAGGCTCTCAGACCATCGGCTCACCCAGTGCAGCTGAGCACCAAAGCATAACTTTTGAGAGCAGGATGCTTTATTACACATCCTTTAGAGAAATGCTGACTGGAAGAGGGGCTTTTGCCACATGGTGTCTTCACTAATTTCTTTAAAAGTAAAACTTCCTTCATCTCATTTAACCCACTGTTGGCAAAACAAATAAAAATGGTGTATTTGTTTGCCATAAGGAGTTTGACCTCAGGTCATCAGCTTTGGTGACCCCCTTACCCATTGAACCATCTTGCCTGCCTTCTGCCTCCAGCTCTTTATAGGGTTCGGATTCCCCTACGAGGGCCCAGCACCACTGGAGGCCATCGCTAACGGCTGCATCTTCCTTCAGTGTCGCTTCAGCCCACCCCACAGCTCCCTCAACCACGAGTTCTTCCGGGGCAAGCCCACCTCCAGGGAGGTGAGCAGAGGGGTCCTGCCCCAGATCTGGGAAGTCTGAGCCTTGGGGTGCAGAGGGAAAAGGGACCAGGGTGGGTGTCTGAGCCCAGCCTGACTGAAGCAGCCACCTCTTGGTCCTGGATAGGTGTTCTCACAGCATCCCTATGCAGAGAACTTCATCGGGAAGCCTCATGTGTGGACTGTGGATTATAACAACTCAGAGGAGTTTGAGGCGGCTGTCAAGGCCATCCTGAGCACCCAGGTAAGGCGCTGATGCTGTGGCTCTGTCCTATAACCAAGAGAAGGAACTTCCTAGTGAAATCGCTTGGGTTTGCAGGACTGACTTGGAAAAGCGGTCAGCCTGTTTCTGGTTAGCGCAGCCCTGAATTGGGCTCCGTGGGAAGAAAGTGCCTCTCTGTAGTGAGCAACCTGTATACCCTTATCTGGCAACTGTGGGTCAGAAATCATTTCCCAAGCACCTTGGAGGGCCAAGCCTTGCGAGCACCCTTGGCACAAGTTAGGAAGTTAGCAGGTGAGCCCCACCATTGGTGTGGGTGGGTAGGTCTGAAGCCTTCAAGCAGCAGTCAGCAATTGTAAAGGCACACAGCTGCTTCTGAGGAAGCTGGCTCACTTGCAAGTTGTAGCCCAGCAAGCCTGGCCGGGGCTCAGCCCATGTGTCTTGCATGCATGCATGTCCACAGTACTGGTCCAGGTACTGCCTATTGAATACCAAGAGCAGAATATTGAGCCCCTTTAGTGGGTGTGGGAGGCTTGATGTGTGTGTATATGAGGGATGAGGGTGAGAAGGGGCTGACTCTGAGGAGGAGACATCCTCATAGCTTCCAGTCACACTTTGTGCTCAGCATTTTATCCCAAGAAAACTTGTTCCTTTTTTAAAAAGAAAGTATTTACTTTAGAGCACGTGTGTGTGTGTGTGTGTGTGTGTGTGTGTGTGTGTGTGTGTGTGTGTACCCACATGCAGCTTCACATGATTGTGAGTGTTCTCAGAGCCCAGAAGAGGGTGTCAGATCTTGTGGAGCAGGATTTACAGGTGATTGTCAGCCACTACTGTGAGTGTTGCTAACCAAGCTCAGGTTCTCTGTAAGAGCATCTAACACCTTTTTAAAGGATTTATTATTTTTATTTTATGTGTATCAATGTTTTGCCTGCATGGATGTCTGTATACCAAGTGTGTATCTGTTGCCCATAGGGGTCCTTCCCCGGAACTAGAGTTACAGACAGTTTTGAATCTCTTACAAGAATAGCCAGTGCCCTTAACCACTGAGCCATCTCTCCAGCTTCCCCAAGAGAAAAATTTATTTAAAAACATATTGGCTGAGTGTTTCTGAGGTTCCATCCATCTTGGTGGGAGGGAGATCACGTGATGAACAGGAAGCAGTGAGAATATCTACCTACACTGGCTGGTGCTTCTCTTGACCCCATTTTATTAAATCTACCTGGGTCCTGGCCATCTGGTGACTCTGCCCTTTAATTGTCTGTGGAAACAAGTACAGACACACTCAGAGATGTGCTTTTCTACTCGAAGCAGAT
This sequence comes from Sigmodon hispidus, assembly GCA_004025045.1. NCBI lineage: Eukaryota > Metazoa > Chordata > Mammalia > Rodentia > Cricetidae > Sigmodon > Sigmodon hispidus. Next base: position 82,007 of record PVIH01004479.1, read on the forward strand.
GCCTGGGAGGAACCAGCACGAGAGTCACTTCTGCTGCTGATTTCCAGACAATGGGCGGTGTCAGTGGGAGAGAATGTTAGTATTTACCCTTTGAGTCTTGTTTTCTTAAAAAACAAACAAACAAAAAACCCTGAACATCTGCTCAATTTTGTTAGTCAATTTTAAAAAACATGAAAAAAGGGTGAAGGAACCCAGTAGGTATTATTCATCTGAGAGGAAGCCCAAAACATCCTGAGGCCACAGCCCAGAGGGGACCCACTCCCCTAGGAAGATAAGGCAGGAGGGTTGGGAATCCAGGACACCCTGGGCTACATAGCCTCAGCAGGCTAGGAATTTTCAGTACAGAGCCTGTGTCCAGCCCCCGATTTCTTAGGGCCAGCTGTGGTCCTGAAGTCTGCATTTCAGACAGACACCCCTGGGTGACTGTCCTGTTTCAGAAGGTAAATTCAGGAACAGCTGGGTCTTAAGGGAATGTGGCCACCATGAGGAAATGGCCTGGCCTGTTCTGCGAGTGTGGACCTTTGAGACTTGGGGGGTGGGGGAGGGAAGGAAGGGAGGGAAGGGCCACAAGGCTGGCTAAGGAGACTGAAGCCTCCCAGGCCAGCACACCCCTCTCTGAGGAAAACACAGGGCTGGAGCTGTGGCTCCTGCCAGTTGAGGGTGTTCCGGGTGAGAGGACAGGAGATGACATGCTGCCTCTGTGTGACCTCTCACGTCACCCATTTTCTACAGTATGAGGACTTGTCACCATCAGACATGTGACAGCGGCTCCTGCAGATTGACCCAGGGGGTCATCTTCAGCTGCCGCTCCTGGCAGGAGCTTCCAGCAGGCCCAGCTGCTCACACAGGGCACCTTTGACAGGAGCTCTTTCTGTCACTCTGGAGTAGAGGAGCCTCATGCGGAAGGAGATCTTCCTCCCAAGGCTGGTTGTTTATAGCTGTTTCCAAACCGTCCCCCACAAGCCCCAGAAGCATGGAGACAGAGCTCAGGGGTTCTTTGAACTCTGATCTGAAGGGTTCGGGCTTCGGCAGCATCTGGCTGCAGGTCGGCCCAGGCCATCAGCTTAGAAAGCAGAGCAGGATGGGACTGTGGGAAGTGTAAGTCTGGGAAGGCTGGTGACTGGAGTGACATGGCAGCTGGATGTGGACCTGGGGGATTCCTGAGCCTCGGCCTTGTCAGTCCGGCGACAGGTCTGAATAGTGACTCGCTGCTTTGAGGGTCAGAGGCAGCAGGACCTGAGTCAAAGGAGCAGTGACTGTCACCCAGGGAACGCTTAGATGCTGGTACAAAAGACTCCCCTCAAAGAGACTGTTCGTTCTGGAACCACATATGAGTGATCTTGGCCCAAGAACATAGATCTAAGGTACCCCAAAGACCACATTCCAAGGTGGCAATAGGTTCATGAAGTTTTTATTTAACAACACAGAAAATCATACCTCACCACACTTCAGAGACATTGGTGGGATGTCAGGTGGGCAGGTCTGGGTGCTAATGGATGTCATTCTTGGCTTTGGGACTGGTAAGAATTAGGGGTCGACTGTGAGGTTTGCATCCCAAAGGCTTTCCTGTTATAGTTGCAAGGGTATTAGGTCAGACACACAGGTGAGTGACAAGTGTCTTTTAGGGGGACAAAAGGCAAGATGATCTGTCTGTATCAGCGACATTCCAGCTCTCTATAACTGGAAGGTTGAGTTAGTCAGTCAGCCTGGTAGGAACTTTAAGGTGGCTTTTTTCCTCCTAGGAGGGTCTCATTGTCAAGGGTGGACTCTTGGCTAATGAAGGACTCTAGCCTTAGGAAGCAGAGTCTCCAGGAAGCAGAGCCTAGCTAAGTATTCTAATGTCACTCATCCTGCTGAGGAGGAGCGGGCAGGCTTGGGCAAGCTGTCCAGTTTTACCACAGATTGTTGGCACAGTCGGCAGGACATGGCATCATCACTAGGAGCCAAGCCGAGTCAACTACAGTGATAGTAGAGAGGCCCAGACCACTGTAGCTTTCTTCTGAATCCCAGCTGGGCCCATCTCGTGACTGGGCACTGTTGTGGCCACCTGCCCTGGGCCTGCAGTCTCCTCCAAGGTGGCTCTGCAGTAGGCCCAGGAGGGCTCATGTAGCAGTGAGGATGAATAGCCAAAAGCAAGGAGAAGGCAGGTGCCCCTGACGGCCTCATTTCTCTATTTTCTTAGATTATCAGTTGTGTGTGTGTATATACCTCCTGTGTTTATTATAGGTATTGGGTACGTTGTGTGTGTTGTATATGTTGTGTATTTTGTGTAGGGGGATGTTTTTGGTTTGGAGGATTTATTTTGTTTTGGTTTTTGAGGAAGGGCTTCTCTGTGTAACCTTGGCTGTCCTGGAGCTCACTCTGTAGACCAGGCTGCCCTCACACTCAGAGATCTACCTGCCTCTGCCTCCCTCGTGCTGGGATTAAAGGTGTGTGCCCACTACCACCAGGCTACTTTGTGTGCTTTGTGCATATATTTTGTGGGTTGTATGTGTGAGTTGTATGGTATGTGTACCTGTATGTATACATACCTGCATGTGTATGTATACATGCACATGTGTGCAGGTGCATTAGGGTCCAAGATTAACATCAGGTGTCTTTTTCTCTTAACCGCTATCTTCATTTTTAAAAATAAATCACTTTTCTGTTTACTTTTTATATTTATTTCTTTTCTGTGTATGAGTGTTTTGCCTGAATGTATGCATATGTGTCACATGCATGCCTGGTACCTGTAGAAGTCATAAGAAGGTGTTAGCTCCCCTGGACCTGTAGGTAGGGATAGTTGTTAGCCACCACATGGGTGGTAGGAATCTAACCTAGATCCAGTGTAAGAGCAACAAGTGTTTTTGCCACTGAGCCATGGCTCCAGCCTTCATTTTTTGAGTCAGGGTCTCTCCCTGAACCTGAGGCTCATCCATTTGGCCAGGCTGGCTGACCGGTGAGCTCTGGGGATCCAGTCTCCTGCTTCACACTAAAGCTGGGTTTATAAGAGCATGCCACTGTGCCTGGGCTATCTCCTGGTTTCCTGTGCTCTAACTACTCCATCCATCTGCCTAGACTAGGTTGCCTTATAGCTTCTAGACATTTGCACAGATGCCATGGGCCCTTTCTTTATGGGTGTGCATCTTATGTAGCCATGCACCTGGACGGGATGGTGTGACAAGAATCATCTTGTTCCAGTCATCTGGGATATGTGAATGTCCTGGGATCCTCTGCATCTGTATGTACGATACAGGATGAGAGGGTGCGTGCTTCTTCATATGTGACTGTCTCCTCAATACCTCCTGCCACCTGCCAGACCTACTATAACAGGCCAACAGGGCTGTTGGGGGACAAGCCACAGTCGTCACCTTCAGTGGCTTTGCAGGCTCAGGCAGGAGATGGGAAAGAACAGGAAATAGTGAACCCTAGGAGAGGACTGCCAGGGTGCTGGGAGCCACTAAGAGCATGTTCCTCTCTAAGGATGAGTAGGCTCAGGATGGCTCAGGGGTAGGTGATGCCCAAGAGGGGATGAAGTACCGAGCTTTGTAAAGAGGAGGAGTTGGGTATCAGGGTAGGGAGGTGAGGCCTGGAGATAGGTGGGTCCGGAGGACTGGACCGAATGAATCCTAAACTGACACCCCAAGGGTATCCCTAGGAACACAGTGAGAGCTAGTAGAGGGGCCCAGTGGATGGTTGGCTGGCTCGCTGAGCTGACAGTGCCAACCTGGTCTCTGGCACTGAGCATGGGTATGGCCCCGGCTATCAGGTTCCTCTGCCCATCTCTTCACAGGTAGACCCTTATCTGCCCTATGAATATACATGTGCAGGGATGCTGGAACGGATCCATGCTTACATCCAGCACCAGGTAGGTCACCGTGTGTCCTCTGCCCCAGGACCTCTGAGACTGTCACTTCGAAGAGTTGAGGCCATGATGATGCTGGGGTCTGTGTGGATTGCAGCTTCAGGCAAGCTTTCCCATTCGGCTCTGATCTCCGTAGAGAGAGGCTATGGGGCTAGGGCCCAGCAGTCAAGGATATCAGTCCCCACCCTACCCCATAGACCTAGAAGTCAGAAACTAGGAGTTTTTTGTTTGTTTGTTTTGTTTAACATTTCTAGGTTTGATATCTGAGATAATGGGACAGATCAGAGCTGAGCGGCCACTTACCACCCTCAAGGGAATCGGTGGGGTAGGGGCTAGACTAGAAGTCTGCCCTGAGTTGTGGGGGGGAGGCCTGCTCTTGTGTAGGCTCAGTCGTGTCTTCGAGTGAGCGAACTACAGACAACCTCTGACAGTGAACCACAGGCCAGGGGACCTACCTGGACCCCGTGATCTGACTCCAGGTGTGGGAGAAAACCAGGAGCTGCAGAGCTGCAGGGCTTGGGACCCTGGGGACAGCTGCTGTGGCTGTTGGATGTAGGCAGATGTGTATGGCTGTACTTTGGCCAGCCAGGATATGAACATCGGGACCTGGAGACTGGTTCTGAACTGTCCCTCTACACATGAAAATCTAAGGCCTTTGAGAAGAGCCTCGGTGGCCAGCACAAGGCTCTATCCTCATGCTGAGCAGGGCTCCTGGGCCTCATGCTAAAGTCTGGCCCCAGAAGTAAGGCCATGCAGGGCAGATAGCTCCCAAACAAGTGAGATTTCAGAGCCCATCTCTGCCATCCAGCGAGTCCCTGGCATTTGTCCTGTACTCTGTGCAGTGATTAGCATCCATTCTGGGCTACTTGGTATTATAGGAATAATGCTTGAGGCCGCTTGGCATTCAATAAGTGCCCAGTAGTGGCTCTTACTGAAATTGTAGTGCCGGGTACTCTAGAAAAAAACCATTTCCTACCCTAACACCTCTTTTTTTCTTGACAGGATTTCTGTGCCCGTCCAAGCCCAGTCCCATCAGGAGCCCACACGGCCCAGAGTCCCTTTGTCTTAGCCTCCAATGCCACTCATCTCGAGTGGTCCCAGAACATCAGCTCGATTGCAGGAGCCTGGCCCCCTCCACACTCTCTGCGTGCCTGGCTGGCAGCCCCTGGGAGGGCCTGCACGGATGCCTGCCTGGACCACGGGCTAGTGTGTGAGCCTTCATTCTTCCCCTATCTCAACAGCCAAGATGCATTCCTCAAGTGAGTCTGAGCCCCTGCCTGGGTCCCACCACCCCGCCTTCCTGCCTTCCCTGTAGATGGGGGTTTAATGCTTTTGAATCAGCCAAGAAAAACCCCAAAGAACATCCCTCTGCCCTTGCCCATTCTCACCTCCTTTGGCCCCTGCCCAGCCTGTATGGGCATCTATCCGCTGGTCACCAAGACTCCAGGTGTATAGCTTCTTTGAGCTCTGACAGGTGGATTTAAAACTGTGACTGTGTTTACTCTGGTCCAGGGAGGGGGTAGATCATGCTGAGCAGCACCCACTCACCGAAAAGTGATGATGGTACCTACCTTTGCAGGCTGCGGGTGCCCTGTGACAGCACAGAGTGGGAAATGCATCACTTGTACCCTGCCTTTGCCCAACCCGGCCAAGAGTGCTACCTACAGAAAGAACCTCTGCTCTTCAGCTGTGCAGGTGCCAGCACCAAGTACCAGAGACTGTGCCCCTGCCGGGACTTCCACAAGGGTCAGGTGGCCTTGTGCCAGAGCTGCCTGTGAGCGGAGGCCACCCTGGCCAGCATCTGCCCACCACCAGTTGGCAAGCACCAGCACTTTCTGAGTTGCAGCCATGCTTGCTGCATGTCTCCTGGATGCAGCCTCCTTTCCTGGACAAGGGTGGGAAGAGGAGGCTGAGGAGGCAGCAGCTTCAAGCCTGTAGCTCCATCCTAGGGGCTCCTTGCCCTCACCACAGGACTCGGGGCCAAGCAGATGAGCTGACCTACTTGTCTGGTGGACCCAGGAGCACATGAGTGGAGGCCCCTTGCTTTCTGAGGTGTGAATCAGCTGGAGACATGACCCTGGCTATTCGTGGACTCCGGATAGGCCTTCTGATCCACAAGGCTGGGAACATGGCCATGCTGCCCCTGCTTCGTTCACCAGAGGTGCAAGGAACGTCTGCAGCCACACTTGCAGTGAGGACCACATCGTCTTGTTATGATGCAGCAGTTCATGCAGGGCCAGTGTGTCTGTGTGCAGTTGTTTGGGGTGGACAAAGGGCAGAGAAGTCGGGGAGGCTGGGGAGGGGCCCCCTCTTCCTGACCCACTCTCCCTGTTCTTCATTCCTGCTTCCTCCATCAGGGTTCACTTTGGGCCTGTTCTGAGAAACACTTCTGGCATGATCTATGGCTAGTCCACAGCCTCCTATCTCTGCCCCTCCAGGGGCCATCTCCACCACAGCCCCTAACAGCAAGCCCAGACCCCACCAAGGCATCCTCTGCAGGCTCTGATACCACCATCTCATGCTGCACAGGCTGGGATGACGTTTCACCCGTGGTACACTTGGCTGGTTCTGGTTGCACAGGTCTACCAGACCTCCCACGGGTCTCAACCATCTAGATCTCATCCTTGTCACTCTCTCCTGCTTTCCACAGCCTCAGGCCACTTCCAGACATCAGCACCCATCTCTGTGTGGCATGCCCACCTCCAGTCCAGGGTAACCCTTCCCTCTCCTGCCCTCAGGGCCTGCCCAGTCCAGCTAGGCCTCCAAGAACACTGCCACTGCTCATGTATGGCCCACCCCAAGCCTCATGAAGGCAGGCTCCCTGGGCCCAGACAGTTTTAGAAAGGGACCAGCCTTTGTGAGACTTGCTGATGCCCCCTGGCCTGGTTGGTTCCCATGGCAATAGAACCCAGGGCAGCAAGAGACCTGTGATTCTGAGGATTTGACTGTCAGAGGAAAGCAATAGAGATACTCTTTTCTCTCTCTCTCTCTCTCTCTCTCTCTCTCTCTCTCTCTCTCTCTCTTTTTTTAAAGATTTCTTGAATAAATATTTTATTGGGATGTGAGATGATGAAGAATTTGCTGTTTTTTGTCTTTGTTTTTGTCTTTTCCTGGAGCCTCCAGGGCTTGCCAAGCATAGAGGGGACTGACTGGCTAGGGTTCCCAGATGCTGCTCTGTGCTGATGAAACATGACACTAAGGGCTTGGCTGGAAAGTGAGGTGCTGCCTGCACCCAAAAGAAGTCCTGACAGCTCTGTGACCACCCTCCATACCCACCTGCCTCGGCTGGCCTCAGGCTAGGACTGTAATATCCAAGATCAGCAGATGTATCCCACCCCATTCCTGTTTCAGGTGAGCGAACTCTGGGCTGGAACTACGTGAGCCCAGGTGTCATAGTGTCACCCTGCTCCTGTGTTACTGGCAAGCAAACAGGCACAGTTAAGTAGCCCCCAGGTCACACAGCTGTAACATAAGGACAGTTTCAAAGCTGCCATGAGAACCAGGGTCTGGGCTTTAGCATGCATGTGACTTAAATAAATGGAGACATTCTAAAGTCAGGGAACCTCCTTCCAGCCAGGGATTCTCCACAGGGATAGTTTTATTCTCTGAAAGTATCTGAAAGCAACTGTCCTGAGTTGGGGGGATGGCTGGTTACCTGGCAGCCATTGGGTATAATCAGGTAAAGCAGGTTACATCAGCTTCCTACAACTCACAGGACTCCCCTGCCTACCCACAACTCCATACAGAGAACAATCTGGCCCACAGCACCAGCAGCACCACGGTGAACCAGGCCTGTTCTAGGGCAGCAGTTCTCAGATGGGACTTATCTCAGTCACCAGCATCCCTAAGCTCAGCTTCCCAGAGTCTGACAAACAGGTCTGAGTGTCAGGAGGCACTAGGTCATTGATGGGCTCCCAGGAGATGCCGCTATACTGAGAACTACTGGTCTAGACCAAGTGGTCACTGGAAGTATTTCCAACTTGTTTCCCATATGCTGATTGTCCTACTTATTTACCTAATTTATATTTATTTTTCAGACAGGGTCTTACATGGCCCAGGCTAGCTTTAAGCTCCCTAAGTAGCAAAGGATGAGCTTGAAGTTTTTCCCACCCTCCTGCCTCCACCTCCTGCTGGGATGACAGGTGTGTAGCATCACCCTCACTTTTATTCAGTACTGGGGATCAAACCCAGGGCTTCACATGTGCCAGGCGAGCATTCACTGGGCATAGCCACATCCCCAGCCTGAGCACTCTCCCATGGGCTTGTGGGGGTGGATGTGAAGTGTGGAGGAATTTTGCAAACCATCTGTTAAAAAAAAAAAAAAAGAATCCTGGATGGGCATGGTGGCACACGCCTTTGATCCCAGCACTTAGGAGGCAGAGATAGGCAGACCTCTGAGTTCAAGGGCAGCCTGGTCTACAGAGTGAGTTCCAGGAGAAGCGTAGTGAGAACCTGTCCCAGAAGAGCCTGTCTTTTGGATAAGGCTGGAAAATAGTAAGTAACCTCTGGGTGGCAGCCTGGAGGGGCAAGAAATAAGAGATCACATGCTCAAGGCTGGCTTCGGAATCTCCCTGCACTTGATTCCCATTTCATTTAAAAAAAAAAAAAAAAGGCACAAACTGTAGCCATGCTGGGCGGTGGCGGCCCTTGCCTGCAATCTCAGCACTCAGCAAGTGGAGACAGGAGGGTTAGGGTTCAAGGTTATCCTCGGCTACATAGCAAATAGGAAGCCAGCCTAGATTATGTGGGGATCTGCCTCCAAAACCAAAAGACTGAAAGGGACGCAGCCCAGAAGGGAAAAGAGTCAGCTCTAATTCTGGAAACTTCCAAACAGCTGCCTTGGCCTTTGAAGTACTGTTTCTGTCTGCCCATTCATCCCTCTATTCATCAATTAAAAAGCAATTTCTGAGCACATAGCCCAGCTGGTCCTGTGTTGAAGCTAGAGATGAGCTCTCAGCCCCTCCATCCCTGGAGTGGAGGCCTTGCATCAGTGTTCAGTGCTGTGGTGGGGCCAGCTGTGGGGGGAAAATGCAGTAATGATGAAAATATTAATTTCCTGTTTTAATTATTCAGTAGAAATTAATGAAAATATGAGAGGAATATCTGAGGTGGGATGAACAGTCAAAGCAGGGAACAGGAAGGAGTAGAAGATGGGCCCAGCCCCTCCCTGGTCCAGCCAGCCGGGCATGTTCCCAAGGCAGGAGATGGGAATACACCAGTCTGTATTAGGAGCCATGCCAATGCAGTGGAGATGGCAGGACCCAGTGCTACCTTTTGAGCACTCAGAACTCCAGGGGACAGACCCCTACCCAGGATAAAGCCGCTATGAGGCTGTGGATCTGCAGCCTGGAGCAGGTTGGGGCAAAAAAGGTTCCCAACAGTCCTAATTTCAGCCTGTGTCTATGACAAATACCCAGAGCAGCTGGGTGGCGGTAGCAAGCTCCTTAATTGCAGCACTCAGCAAGAGGTTCACCCTGTGAGTTCAAGGTCAACCTGGTCTTCATAGCAAGTTCCAGGAGAGCAAGGGCTACACAGAAAACCCTGTCTCGGAATAAACAAATAAGTAATAAATGCATGCATGCATGCATACATTCATACCACAAGCAGAAGCACCTTAGGAAAGAAAGCACTTATGAGGTCTTGCATGTCACTACCCATCAAGGAGGGGAGCTGTCGGGACTGGAGCAGGGACATGAAGGCAGGCAAGATTCACACAGCTCAGCCTCCGACCAAGAGCATAAAGTGAGTCTGGTAGAGCTCAGTGGACCAGCACCCAACAGCTGGGCCCACAGCTGTCTGCAGATTCATCTCAGCACATTTGCAAATTCATTTGATGTCCCCAGATGACAACTTACCTGTTTCCAGAATTTTCCTTTGAACACTGGGTTCCAACATCTTCTCAGTTTCCTCACGCATTAACGAGTCACATAAAGCCTCTGATGCACCATCTATTTGATGGGACCATGATTTTACCTTTATAAAAATGACCCTTTGGTAATGTCTTCCAGCCCTCGGGTGAGAACTCACAAGACCCGCTCATGTTGCGGAACACAGAAAGGTCACAGACAGGCCAGGTGAGGCAGAGCAGGGATCCGAAGGCTGGGATCTTCAGTGTGCTGACCTTGACATCTCAGTCAGGCCCAAGCCCACCTTGTAAATTAGGCACATTAATGACAGATGAGACGGAGAGGGGCCCAAAAAAAAAAGAAAAGGGTGGTGGCTCATGGGAAGGAGCTGGCCTGGACTAACTTTTCAGAAGGAGCTTTGTTAGGACAGAGAGTCACATGACCTCAGACAGTCCCAATTGAGCCAAGAGATTAGAAAAAATGGCCATGGGGTATAGCATGGCGGAGAACCTGAAGGGAGAGGCAGTACGTTTTAGTTTCAGAGAGTAAAGAAGGTTTAGAACCCCCCACCCCACCCCAGGGAGATGGGCTAGCTTCATAGCAGGTGACCTGGCTAGGGCTTTTGTTTTTTTTTTAAGGTTTATTTATTATGCATACAGTATACAGAAGACGGTATCAGATGTCATCATAGATGGTTGTGAGCCACCATGTGGTTGCTGGGAATTGAACTCAGGTCCTCTGGAAGAACAGTCAGTGCTCTTAACCTCGGAGCCATCTCTCCAGCCCCCGTGGCTAGGGTTTTTTTGTTTTTTTGTTTGTTTGTTTCTCAGCTTGACATAGTCATCTGAGAAGAGTCTCAGTTGAAAACAATGCCTCCGTTAGACTGGGCAAGTCTGTAGGGCGGTTTCTTGTATGGGTGATGTGGGATGGGAGGGCCCAGCCCCTGTGGATGGTGTCAGCCCTGGGCAGGTAGTCCTGCTTTAGAAAACAAACTGAGCAAGCACAGGGCAAGCAAGCCAGTAAGCTGTACTCCTCTGTGGCCTCTGCGTCGGTTTCTGCCTCCAGGTCTTGCCCTGACTTTCCTCAGTGAAAGACGGTGGCTGTAAGATTAAATAAACCCTTTTCTCCCCAGGTAGCCTTGCTCTCTGTGTTTATTACAACATCAGAAAGCAAAGTAAAACACCATGTGACCTAGCCTGGCCTGGCCTGCAGAGGCAGACACTAAGTCTATCCTGTAGCAGCTAAGAGGTGAGCTGCATGGCCACAGCATGACGTCACCTCCCCTCTGCAGGGTGTGGGAGGCTGGAGGTCTGATTTCAAGGAGGAAGACAGCTAGAAGCTCTGAGCCTAACAGGAGACCCAGCAAGGTCAAGCAACTGACCCAAGGTCACACTGAATAAGGGTTTTGCTCAGCAGGTTGGTTGTGTAGGGAAGTGGTGTGTGGCATCGTGGGCATCAGAGCTGGGACGGGGGGGGGGGGCAGTGCTGGAAGAAAATGAACAGCTCTGAACAAGTACTCTCTTTTCAAAATGATTTATCTATTTATTTACTTACTTATTGTGTATGTGTGTATGTGTGTGTATGTATGTGCGTATGTGTGTGTATATGTATGTGTGTGTGTGTATGTGTGTGTATGTGTGTTATTCAGTGTGGCTGATGGAACCCAGCTACATCCCCAGCCTAGACTGAACACTGTGTTAGTGTCGTACAGGAAGGTGAGTGTGTGCTCATTCCTTCACCCCTCACAGCAGCCCTCCAGGTCATCACTGGCTCCCCTACCACACGGGAGACTGGGCACACAGAGGCTTCACGGAGATTTTCTTCCTCTGTCTTATTTGGGCTCTGGCTCTATAGGCCCACATACCTTCACCAGGCCTTGCTAGAGGCTTCCTTAAAACCAAGGGTGGGTGTGATCCTGGGTGTCCCTACTGCCTGCTGCCTCCACCCTCCCCTGACTTGTGCAGAGTGTGGTGGTAGGCACGCTTGGACCTGTAGGCACTCACTCTATGGCACAGACTCCGGGACACCAGAGTGGAAAATCTACTCCTAACCAGTGGGAATAGGATCCTGTTTCCCTAGGTTTCAGCAGGACTTGTGTGGGGTTGGAGAACCAAGGCTCAGAGGGGCCCACCGGTCCTCATCTGCTTTTGGGTACCCATCAGGCTAATTGAAATGTGCCAAGTGGATGCCGGGACTGTGGGCCTACCGCTGTGCTGATGAGGAGTTAGCAGAGAACAGTTGCTGAGCGGCCGCCTCATTTGCAAGGGAAATGGCTTGAAGGCCTCATTTGCAATCTCTGGGCTGGAGGTTTTGATTAGCTGTGGAGGAAAGGTCTCTCTGTTTTATGCATGAGCCTTGGAGCCCTCCCAAACACACCCCCCTCTGCCAGCTCCTCCCAGGTGGGATCGCAGAGGGGTCTAGGTGAGGGTCCCCAGAGGGCTGGATTGATCTTGTAGCTCAAGGTCACTCCTTGTGGTGAGAACGGGAATCGGTTTCTGTAATGGAGGGGATGGAACTTCATGCATGCTAGGTGAGCATTCTGCCGGAGTGCATTCCTGACCCAAGAACACTACCTTTTGTAAGATTCCCCCCTGCTCGGCTAGACAGCCTTCCAAACACACCCCAAGCCGCCTTTTGAAGATCCTGAGAAACTGAAGAGACTCATCATGCTGGGCATCCTTAGCGGGGGTTGTAGGGGGGAGACAACACTGACACATGATCCTTTTCTGGTGCCAGCTCCTGCCCAGGGCCCAAGAGACCCTCATTGCACACTGGGCACAGCCCTTCCCTGTGGGCACTCTGACCCAGACTCTACTCTCACCTTCTTTATAGTATAGACTTTATACCCGGAGGGAGACTGGAAGTTAGATGCCTCCCCACAGGTACCCCATCCATGAAGGAGGTCTTCCTGTAGTTTCCACGGCTGGTGATATAACCCAGTTGTTGGTACACCTTAACCATAAACAGATCTCCATCATCAGCACAGCACAAAGGATGGGGGGCAGAGCCAGAGTGCTTGCTTTGTAAGTGTAAGAACCTGCCTTGGATCTCCTGAATCCCCATTTAGAAAGAGAGAGAGATGGCTCAGCAGTTAAGAACACTGAATGCTCTTTTAAAGGACCTGGGTTCAATTCCCAGAATCCACAGGGCAGTCATAACTGTCAGTAACTTCAGATAGGTAGGCAAAATACCAACACACATAAAATAAAATATAAATAAATTAAAAAGAAAATCCCAGGGCTGGAGAGATGGCTCAGCGGTTAGGAGCACTGTCTGCTCTTCCAGAGGACCCGGGTCCGATTCCCAGCACCCACATGGCAGCTCACAACTGTCTGTAGTTCCAGTTCCAGGCAAACACCAAGGCAAATAAATAAATAAATAATAAATAAAATAAGTTTTTTAAAAACAAAAAACAAAAAAACCAAAGCCAGATAAGCCAGATATTGGAGTAAAGATCGGAGAGAGAAAGAAGCAGCCATAGCCACCTCTCACCTATAGGACTTCTCAGACCAAAGGGGCAGCTTCCTGTCTCCTCCCGATTTATATCCCTCTCTACCCAGCCACTTCTGTCCCCACCTCCCTAGTGCTGGGATCAAAGGCATGCCATTCCAAGTGCTGGAATTAAAGGTGTGTGTCTCCACCACCTGGTCTGTTTCTCTCTTAGACTGGATCAATCTCCTGTAGCCCAGGGTGGCCTTGAATTCCTCATCTTTCTGCTTCTTCCTCCCAAGTGCTAGGATTAAATGTGTGTGCCACCCCTGCCTGGCCTCTACGCTTAGCTAGTGGCTAGGTCTACCCTCAGGAAAGCTTTATTTGTTAGAACACAAACAAAATATCACTATATATCACTACATGTGTATATTTCTCTCGTCTTCTATTCCCCCCCACACCCCCATGTGTGTGTGTATGTGTGTTTGTATGTCCCTGTCTGTATATGTCTGTGTGTGTGTGTGTGTGTCTGTGTATGTCTTTTCCTGCCTGTCTGTCTCTTTGTGTATGTGTGTGTCTATGTCTGTCTGTCTGTCTGTCTGTCTCTCCTCCCTTGTGGTGCAGACCTGAACTTCCCTGCCTCCAGATCAAGAACTAAATAAACATCTATTATTTATAATTGACCTGTGCCATGATAAAAACTCAATCCAGATGAAGAGAGCATCTTCCCACATCCCCCTGAAATGAAAAAGCCTGCACATAGGAGGAACACTCCCAGGGCACAAAGATGGTGCTAGGGAGCTGAATTCACTCCTCCCTGGAAGAAAGGCCAGGATGATGGGCTACACAGTGGACAGCACTACAACCCAGGAGACTCCACGGGACTGTAGAATGAGAGACGGGTGAGCAGCCAGCCAGGACGCCCAGGGCTCTGGGCTCAGGGAAGGAGGGAAACAATGCCTGTGGCATTGGCAAACACAGGGGGACTCATGAAAGATATGTTTATGAAGCAACAAAGAGTGGTGTGCACTCTCCATCCCCAGCTGAGCCCCTAACATGTCTTAGAAAAGGAACCACCATTGTTTCAAGGACTATGAGTGGCCACACACCTGCCCAACATGGCAGGCACTGAGGATCTCCCTGGTGGATGTGGATCTCTGGGTAGGTCCTTGACTGTTATGACCCAAGCTTTGTGCTTCTAAATTCACCAAGACAGGAGGGCATTTTCCTGCCTCAAATAAGGCTGTGATGAAGTGCAGTGTGCCCTCCAAACTGGGACCCCAGCAATTGTCCTCTCCCTGGAGTTGCTTCTATCAGATACTTGGCTGCTGAAGAAATATTTAGAGACTGGACAATGCCAGAGGGAGTGACAGTTTTGCAGAGGGCAGAGTGAGTGGGCACATATTCTGGTGTCAGAGACGCACTGTCAGAAGTTGATGCAACTTGAAATAAAGATTTTCATGGCTTAGAGTTAAATGAGGCCATAAACAGCAACACAGACACAAAGGGAATTTACAGAGCTTGAGGAAGAGGAGGGGCGGGGTGAACTCTCACGGTCCCTGGTGTGAAGCCAATAGCTTTCAGCTAAAATCGAAAAGTGAGAATATAGGGAATTATCTAGAATTTCTGGATAACCACCAGACAGACAAAAATCAGAAGTGGCTGAAAAGTGCTCTCTGCAGGCGGTGAGCGGGGAGTCAGGGTGCTGATCTCAGTCTAAGAGCTTCTTACAGTCTCCCTTTGTCCCAGGTGTGTTATCTCTGCAAAGGCAGAGACAGACGCAAAGCAAACAGAATGAAGACAAGCACCTATCATAAATCTTGCCACCCTGTGGCTGCCTTCTCAAAGGCGCCCTGCTGCGGTAATGGCTGCACTTAGGCCTGCTTTTAAGGAAAGAAAAAAGCAAGCTGGCTGCCCTGCCGCTGGGTTTATCAGGCCTGTCCTGCCATATGAAAAATCTCTTGGGAAGGGAGCAAAAACCTTGCAGAATATATATTTATTTATATGTAATATATTTATATATTTAAGCACATATTAATTATACATATGTATATATATATATATATTTAAATCATTCCTGGAGAGATGGCTCAGCAGTTAAGAGCCTGTACTGCTCTTGCAGAGGGTCAGAGTTCAGTTTCCAGCACTTATACAGAGCATCTCACAACTGCCTGTCACTCTACCTCCAGGAATCTGATTCCCTCTTCATAGACACACACATATACCCTAATGAAAAATACGAGTTATATTTAAAAATAATAAATAAAAGCAATTATTATTTTCTATGGTTTTGAGGACAGAATCCAGAGCTTTACACATGCTAGGTGTGATGGCTAATTCCGAGTCTCAACTTGACTGGGTCTCAACTAAGAAATAGGTCTCTGCATACCCCTCTGAGGGATCTTCTTGATCAGGTTATTTGAAGACATAGCTTAATTGTGTGCTGCACTTTCCTTGGAGGCCCAGATATGAGGAGGTTCCGAGAAATGCTTCTGATTTTTGCTCCTTTGCCATTGCAAGTCACCAAGAGAATCTACTGACCCGGTTGATACCAGTGCCATTGCCACCATCCTTTGCTGATATCAGAAGCAACTTCAAAAGCCTTCTTCCAACATGGAAGGAAGACCAGTGGCTACCCAGGAATCCTCCCTGAGGTGTCCAGGTTCTCAGCCTCTTTAGGGGTAGCCAAAGTGGCTGTTTAAGCTTCGGGTGGGATCTGATGCCCTCTTCTGGCCTCTTATGGCATCACACACACATGGTGTACAGACATGCATGCAGACATTCATATACACTACAAATTAGATCTATTTATATATTTATTTATTTGCCTTGGTGTTTGTCTGGAACTGGAACTACAGACAGTTGTTAGCTGCCATGTGGGTGCTGGGAATCGAACCCGGGTCCTCTGGAAGAGCAGCCGGTGCTCTTAACCGCTGAGCCATCTCTCCAGCCCCTACAAATTAGATCTAAATGAGACTCACGCATCACAACTGGCTGTATTTTAAGTCTGTGTGTATGGGGGAAGTATGGGAGGAACAGTTTTGGTAGATGTACTTGTTAGTGTGGGTATGGATACATGTGTGTGCAGGTGTCTCTCTGTTACAGGCCAGAGACTGATACTGGCTATCTTTCTTCAATTACGTGACACCTCTATTTATTTATATATGTCTGTGGTGTATGCACACATGTATGGTGCCTGAATGTGGAGATCAGAGGAACATAGTGTCCCACTCCTCCTTATTCCCTTGAGACAGGGTCTCTCATCCCACAATGCATTGGGATTACGTTTGCATGAAACTGTTGCTTGCTTTGGACTGTAGGTCTAAGAGCCACAGTCAAGGTTCTCTTTGGCAAAGCGAGTGCTCTGCTTACTGAGCAATCTTTCCAGTTCCTTATTTGTGAGACAGGGTCTCATTGAATCGGATGCTCATTAGCTAAACTAGGCTGGCTAGCTAATGCAAGCTAGAGACCTGGCCTGTTTTTACCTGCCCCCAGACCCTTGGCTCTGGAGTTGTCATCACCCCCCCAGCCCCTCAGCTCTGGGGTTGAGTCACCTCCCCCGAGCCCCTCAGCTCTGGGGTTGTGTGAACACACCACACTTGACTTACATGTGGGTCCTGGAGATGCTAACTGGTGCTCCCAGCACAGGCAGTTAATAGCTCAGCATCTCCCTGGCCCCTTAAGTCTCTTGTGCCCTTTGTGCCCTTTGTTCTTTATCCTTTTTCCTATCTTTGTGTTGATGTATTGAACAAGAACTGCCTTTATCTGGGGAATGTGCTGATTTGATTTTGAACACTTGGGTTTTTGTTTGTTTTTCTGACTGCACACTGTGTGTCCTAAGTCAGGATCTTGTTAAATTCATTTGCCAGACAGGATTTTCTAGGCTGTCATGGAGAGAATGAAATTGATCCTCAGATGACAGAGACACTGCCTGGGGGCAGAGGGACCCTAACAGCCTTATTCCACATTCAGATCTTGTTGCCTTTGGGATGTGGGGAAATCCCTCCCCAAGCATGGACACCCTGTTCCCCTCTATTTTCTTATTATCTTGTGGCTTTTGCCATGTGAACGACCTGAGTGCTCAGTTGACATATTCCTGCTGGCATCTCTCCCTCTTGCCCGGCAGGTGCTATGAAATATATGACTATGTGAAAGTGTGTTACATTGTTTCTGCTGCCTTTAAGTATGTAAAGATGTGTTACATTTGTTTCCATTGCCTTTGTTTAAGTATGTAAAGGTGTGTTACATTGTTTCTGCTACCTTTGTTTAAGTATGTAAAGATGTATTACATTTGTTTCTGCTGCCTTTGTTTAAGTATGTAAAGATATATTACATTTGTTTCTTTGCCTTTAATTATGTAAAGGTGTGTTACATTGTTTCTGCTGCCTTTGTTTAAGTATGTAAAGATGTGTTACATTGTTTCTGCTGCCTTTAAGTATGTAAAGGTGTGTTACATTTGTTTCCATTGCCTTTGTTTAAGTATGTAAAGAGGTGTTACATTGTTTCTGCTGCCTTTGTTTAAGTATGTAAAGATGTGTTACATTGTTTCTGCTGCCTTTGTTTAATTATGTAAAGATGTGTTACATTTGTTTCACCTTGCCTGCCTAAGGCACCTGATTGGTCTAATAAAAACCTGAATAGCCAATAGCTAGGCAGGAGCGGGATAGGGCGTTGATGGGCCCAGAGAATAAATTGGAGGCAAAAATCTAGGCTCAAGAGAGGAGAAAATGAAGGAAAAAGAGAGGGAAATACGCTGGCCAGAAGTCAGCCAGTCACCGCCAGCCAGACACAGAAGGAGTGAAAGTACAGAAAGAAAGAAAGGTAAGAAGCCTGGAGGCAAAGCACAGACAAAGAGAAACAGATGAAAGCATTCATAACTAATTAGAAGTCTGTCGGCCTAGAGAGATGGCTCAGAGGTTAAGAGCACTGACTGTTCTTCCAGAGGTCCTGAGTTCAATTCCCAGCAACCACATGGTGGCTCACAACCATCTATGATGACATCTGGTACCCTCTTCTGCATACTGTATACATAATACATAAATAAATCTTTTTTTTTTTTTTTTTTTAAAAAAAGAAGTCTCTGTCATGATTTGGAGTCTGGTTGGTGGCCTAAAAGAAAGCCTGTTATAGGCAAGTCTCCATTTTGGGGGACCCTCAAATAGAGGTCACCCATCAGCAGAGAAACAAAAGACAGGCTAGTGTCCCTGATGACGGTTTCACCAAAGGCCTGGCCTTCAAAAGACTTTAGTGGCATATATTCTCTCCAAGAGTAGAGAAAAGTGGAAGTGTGCTCACTAAACCATCCAGTAACTGGCCAACATCATCTGTAATGGCTTTCCCAGCACCCACACCAGGCAGCCCACGACCACCTCTGATTCCTTCTCTGGAGTCCTGACACCCTCTTCTGGCCTCCTTAGGCAACTGCACTCTTATGCATATATCCAATCTTAAACACACACACACACAGAGTTAAAAATTTAAATACTATGTAGACCCTGTCTCAAAAAAATTTAACAATAAAATTTTCATAAAGATGACAAAAATCCAGGTCTGTTATGCCTTGTTCTAGACCCAAGTAAAGGGTCCTGCTCCTCCTCTGATCTTCTACTAATGGTTCTGTCTTTAAGCAGCCCCAGGATTTGAGCAAACATAGCATCTTCAGGAGCCAGAGTATATAAACATTAAATCCCACTCTTCCCTGTATCTAACTGCTCTCTTCTTTTGAAACGAATAAAATCTCATGAGCAGAAATAGAAAATTCTGCAAAAATATATGCCCATTAATATAATAGTCAGAATCTCCAGGGCTTTATAAATAGGAGGAAGATGTCTATCTTGGGGATTCTGCCTCAGGGTGACTGGCTGGGAAGATGGAAACAGCCTTTACCTCCTAAGAAGACCTTCTAAGTGTGGGTGGGATCAGCCATCACCGAGAGGAGTCTCAGAAACATGGGATGGGAGTGCCTCTAAACTGAAATCCTTTCTAGTTACTGCTAGCTCTGTGTTTTAAAAGGGAGCTTTGGGTGTGGCAGAAAGACATTATGCAAATACACACACACACACACACACACACACACACACACACACCTTTTTTCTGTGACTCTTTAGGTGAATCAGATTCTTACAGCTGAGCACAGATTCCCTATGCTCAGGGCTAGGAAACCTGTGGGATGTACTTCACTGGGAAGCTACCACCTTCAAACCTGGCTGCGGCTCCAGGTTGCTGTTGGATCCACAAGGACATGGAGAATCAAGTTCCCTTTGCATTCATGCAGAAATGCAGACAGGGCTTTGACATCTCCTGACCCCCCAGATCTGGGACCAGCTGGTTACTTCACAGAAGTGACCTCACTATTCTCTACCCTCATCTTCCCTCCTTCTGCCGTCCAGAATGGCCCACTGCACCCCAAACACACCCATTAGATCAAGCTAGAGGGATGTCTGGGTCCCACAGAATGAGGACCAAAGCCTGCTCTCAAGATACTATCTGTGAAGTATGTGTCTGTGGGAGGGCTCCCCAGACCAACTTCCTTCCCAATCAACCAGCTAAATTTAGGGTTACTTCCTTGTTAGATCCAAAGTGCTGGTGATCAGGGCTCTAACCAGGAAAACAAAAGGATTATTACTGGGTAAACTGAAGCCTAAATTCAGCATCCCTCAAGCTGGTTTCTGTTTGCTGGAAATCCCCCTCTAATCCACTCCTCAAAGGTCAACAATCTCTGGCAAGAGCATCTGGTTCTCAGCCTATCAGAATGGCTTCTATTAGCTTAAAGACCCACTCCTGCTGACTCTCAGAAAATCTGCTTGCTTTTCTGCCATTTTGCCCCACACCTCATAGATTTGGCACTTTGAACCCCAGGAAGCCTTTCTTTCTTGCCACAGAGTGGTCCTGTTGCATGCCCTAGTTTACACTCCCAATGTTTGGTCATTGTCTAGAAGCCTCATGGAAGCAGCTTCAGTGGGAAGCCAGAAAACTTCCAGGCCTTTCTTTGGGTGTGACAACAAACCTTTTTGCTAACCCCACCCTGTGATTAAATGGGGCGAGGCCTCTCATGTTGTCACGCGTACAAAGCCTCTCTGTGGTAGAAGGTAGTGTAGTCACAGAAACTAAGGCGTGCATTTCTTTAGGACTGAGACCCTCCCTCTCCCCCCCCAACCATTGTCACCATGCCCTAGGCCTGGAACCCAGTGACTTTCCTGACCCCAGAGCAAATCTGATTCCGGGGAGATGCAGGTTCTGGAAAAGATGGCTGTGCTTCCTTGGCACACTGGCACACTGAGCAGCGAGAGATTAAACCGTGAAGTCACAGTTCTCAGGATCTGTAGAGTCGGCAGAGCTGCCTAAGGTGCCCAGGTCACTGGCTAGACTCTAGGGTATCTGGGAAAGGACTCCATCCTGAACCGTTCTTCCTTCTGTCCCCAACTCTTGTCCCTCTGCACCAGATACCTGTGTGCATTAGAGTGTGAGATGTAAGTGCTGGACATCCTTCCTACCGGGATGCTGATGAGGCAGACCAGACTCTCACCTTTGACCTCAACCCCCCAATCCCCCCCACTCACCCCCACACACTCTGTTTTGAGTGAGTGAGTCCCCAGGCTCCCAGGCTGACATCTGCAGTTGTGCATGTTTTTGCTGCACCAAAGCTAAGGTCAGACTGCTTAGTACCAGACCAATCTAGGCCAGGCTCTGTACTCCCATCCGGAGCCCACCCACAATGACTGTCCATAGATGGTGCCCTTTTCAAATCTGCCCTAGGTACTCTAAGAACTAAACGCTACCCTGACAACCCATGTATGAGAAGCAAGGAAGCCAGAAAGTTAAGTAATATAAGTTCAAGATTATAAGATGTTCAGCAATAACCAGGATTCACATCAAGCCTCTCTGATTTGTACCACTGCCTAGAGAAAAATTCTCTTTATTAAACACCCAGATGGGGTACTTGTGTAAGATAGGTGCCTGGCTGTCGGATTGAACCTTATGTGACATGAACCATGAAATCATGGAAAACCACACACTGAAATCTAAGGCCAGTGTCTAGATCATTGTAGGTCACTTCCTGACTGTCTAGCCCTGGCAGACAATTCACACTTTCAAGCCTCAGTTTCCCCATGTCAGAGACAGGAGTGTTAGCCCTGAGTGTTTAGACTGTTGCAGAAGAAAGAAGTGGACAGAGCCTGGGAGCCTACCTAGGAAAAGCAGGAGAACAAAGAGAAGAGACCCAGGATTGGGTATGGGAGGTGGCTCTGTGTGTGTGTGTGTGTGTGTGTGTGTGTGTGTGTGTGTGTGTGTGTGTGTGTGTGTGTGTGTGTGTGTGTGTGTGTGTGTGTGTGTGTGTGTGTGTGTCTGTGTCTGAAGGGAGGGGGCTCGGGGGTTGCTTCTGCTCAATGGCCCAGCATGCTCCCAGGCCTATTGGACTCAGTTTTGCAGGTCTGGGAATATTGTGACTTCGCTTTGGGGGGAAGGGACCTGTTCTCTCCTGCATTGGTGCCAGTGCCATGGGAGAGGCCTCCCCATTCTCACCCTCCCCTCCCACCCCCCCTTGGGGTTGTTTCCTTCACCAGGAGACTTCTGATTTGTTAATATCATTTAATTATGATTAAATTATTCTCCCAGAGTTTCATGTATCCCTGGCTAGGCTAGCCTCAAGCTCTATATGGAGCCAGCGATGACCTTGAACTCCTGATCTTCCTGTCTCTGTCTTCCAAGTGCTGGGATTGGAGGCATGTGCCACCTTACATGGTCTATGTGATGCCAAGGATTGAATACAGGATTCAATGCACAGTAGACCAGCATGCTACAAATGAGCAGTTGGTTTGAATATACCCTCACAGGGCACACCCTCGGAAGAGCCTGGGACCCAGATGCATCTCACAAATTATTTGGAAAGGAGTCTGAGCACAGCATAGCAGGAGCCTGGGGGTGGGTCCGGGTAATATTCTTATTCTGTTTTTACACTGACCACATGAGCTCTCTCATCCTCCATTTAAAT
Organism: Sigmodon hispidus; assembly: GCA_004025045.1. Taxonomy (NCBI): domain Eukaryota; kingdom Metazoa; phylum Chordata; class Mammalia; order Rodentia; family Cricetidae; genus Sigmodon; species Sigmodon hispidus. The sequence goes on from PVIH01004479.1 coordinate 104,115, forward strand.
GTGAGAAACAATGGTCACTGCAACCTCTGGGGTGGGGGTGGAGAGTCAATGACATCATCATTGTTCTTGTACAAATTAATAGTGTGGCCCACCCCTGGTTGCTATGACAATGGTTCTCCCCTCCCCTGTGCTTTTGTGAGCATGAAATGGAATTGATCAGAAATGCTTCCTAGTGAACCCCAGATAAGCAGAACAGAGAGAGAAATTACCAGAATCCTCAGCATCTCTGAGCAGGTCTTTGTTTCTAGAAGGGTCCAGTCAATCCCATGAGAGACCCAGAAGCCACCACAGAAAAAGACAGAGCTAATTAAGGAATGCTGCAAGAGTCACCCTGGCACAGCTTAATCCCACATGCAGCCCCTGACACCGTGATCAGCCCAGAGATTTCCAGAATGTCAAAACCAAAGAGATTTTCTTTTTCTCCTAATCCCCCACTGTCTCTGTCTTCCCACTCCGAACTGTCTTTCTGCATCTTCTATCTCGGAGGGGTGCACAACAGGTCCAGCCCCAAAGCAGCAAACCCAGGACTCCCAAACTGGAGGCTGCTGTCAAGGTACAGACAGAAACATGGAGAACCAGGCGTCTCCAGCTCAGAGCAGAAGTGGACCCACTGTCAAGAAAAGCTTGTTAGTGTTCCAGTCAGCACCGTTCCTGCCAAAACAGAACAGAACAAAATAAATAAATAAAAATAAAGTGTCCTTTTCCCAATTACATAAGTAACTCAGATTTTAGAAATTGTAGAAAGTTTGTCATGGCTGTTATACTAAAAAAAACTCACTGCAGTTTATCTGCACAAGACTGGATGGGGGAGGAGCCATAAGGCCCCACCCTCCCCGAGGGACCATTAGAAGTTAAGAATTGTTGGGGAATGCGCATTTTCTTCAGTGGAATAATTTAGTCATTGCCCGTGCTCCTCCGGATAACCTCCTACCCACGTGCTAGCCAGAAAACCTCTGGGTCGCACATAGGAGAAGACATGGTATGAGTGGGGGGGGGTGGGGGTGGGAACAAAGGGTTCCAGTGAGGGAGGGAGGGAGGGAGGGGGGATGAGAAAGGGAGATAAGGGTGACTAAAATTCATTATATAAACCTATGAAACAGTCAAACGATTTGGAAAAAAAAATAATAAAGCCCCAGTGAACACAATAAAACCAATTACAATCCTGCACTCACTCCAAATTGCTGCTACTTTGGGGGCACATTAGACCATTTTGTGTTACTAAAACGAACCGCCTACCGCAGTCTAAAACACATTCTGGAGGCTGTAAGTAAACAGCATGGCAGGTGGTAATGGCTGGCGAGGGCGGAGGGTGAGGGCCAGCACCCTGTGGGGATAGGTTTGGGGAGGAGGCTCTGGAAATGGTTATTCTCAGGCTGGAGTGCACACCATCCCAGGCCAGCAGGACAAGACCCTTCCATGAGGCTCTGGCTCTCAAAGGCTCCAGGCTTCGAACACAAGAAACTCAGACACTCTGAGAGACACACACAGAAAGCACAGCCCACATGCAGGGCACAGCCTCTCCACCCTGCTCCTTTGCGGAGCCTGCTCTAACAGCTCCTCTGCTGTCTGCAGCATAGCACCTCGTTGACTTTTGTCTTGGAATCTCGTGGTCCAGGAATTAGAGAGGGACAGATCTGAGTCCTCACGGTCCGATGCAGCAGCAAGGAGTCTCTTCATGAAAAGCTTGGGTCAGTCTATCTGTCCCATGCAGCAGTGCTGTAGGAGCGACCCTGAGCAGTGCAAGGCAAGGGTTTTTATTGGAAGGAGGGCTGTAGGGACCTCAGAGCTTCGGGGTTACAGTCCTGGGTAACCGAGTCACTGCTCTTGGTCCAAGCATGGACTAGGAATACCTGTTATAAATTCATTGGCTGCTTTGCATTCTAGGAATGTTTCAACATCTAGCAGTGGTTTACCTGTAAGGGTTTCCAAAGCTTGCATTCACCTGGAATGTAACAGAGTCAACCATGACCCTGGGTGTGGCGATGCAAACATGGGCCAGCCCACCTTCTTAAAGAAAGGGCTCACATGAGTCCCCTCCCTCTTCTTCTCTCTCTGCTCCCTCCTGCCCCTGTCTCTGCTCACTGCTTTAATAAACTCTCGTGTGGTACTCCCGGTGTACCATTCACACGCCACGTGCAAAAACCTAACATTACCAGTATCAGCAGATCAGCAGGTGTACCTGGAGACTATCCCAGGAAAGAATGTTTAAAATACCAGGTATTGTCCCTAGATGCTGGCTTCTCCCTGAATGGAGTCTGCTCATAGACCCTTCCTGGAACCACCAGGTGCTGCCAGCAAGAACCTCCTGTGTGTGTGGTTTTCATTAAGTGGGTCATGACAGCTGTGTGGTCAAGTTGCTCTGGGCACTACAAAACCACTTGGGGCTTTTCTGGGCTAGTGATCCTTAGCTGTTACCTCTCTGGATGTCATAGCAACCATGACTCCCCCACCCCACCCCAGCTCCAAGCCATGTGCCAACAAAGGGAAACAACAGTATCCCAGCACTAATAAGATCAGGTGTTCCATCACAATCAATGATGGTGAATGTTAACCGTAAATTAACAGAATCTAGATTACTCAGGGGTTAGGGTTAGGACCATGCCTGTGGAGGATGATTAATCTCAAATCTATTACTTGGCATGGGAAGATCTACCTTAATTGTAGGCCTGACCCTGTAGGCTCCCTGGTTGGGCTCTTGGGTGGACTGTATCCATTGCTGTCTGCTTCCTGTCAGTGTGATGTAACCGTCTGCCTCAAGCTCCGTAGCCCCCATCTTCCACCAGGATGGACTGTAGCTCGAACTGTGAGCTGGAATAAAGTTCTGTCAGAGTAGTTCATCACAGTGATAAGAAAAGAAACTTAGCCAGTATTTTCCGTTTACAGCGCGTTCACAGGGACTGGACTCCGTAAGCGGAGGGATCCTTCATGGAGAAGAATCTGAGGTCTGTATTAAGTACTTTTCTCATTGCTGTGACGAAATACCAAACCAATTCTACTTAACAGTTGCTCACAGTCCATCACGGTAGGGAAGTCAAGAAAGCAGGAGTGAGCGGCTGGCTGATCACATCGCATCCTTAGTCAGGAAGCAGAGATGAATGTAGGTGCTCAGCTCTCTTCCTCCTTCAGTCTGGGATTCCAGCCCAGGGAATGGTGCCACCCACACTCAGACACCATCATGGAGCTCAGAGGTGAGCTTCACTGATGCCCTAGGTGGATCTTAATCCAGTCAAGCTGGCAATCAAACCAGCCATCACAGAGGACTTGAGTAGATAGGGGGGCTTAACTGCTGGGCTTCAGGCATCTCTAACCATCACCAGAACAGAACCAACCCATAACACCAGAGGTCCTTTCACTTCTGAGCCCCTTCATGTACCAGCATTCTCCTCGGCTCTGAGTCTGTACTTAACGTCCATGTCCATGAGGAACCCAGGTGTCTCCTTCCACAGCGTGCCCCAGTTTGGCAGAATATGAGGACAGAATCAGATGCCTGGCCACCTGCCTTGACTACACTTTAGAACTTCCTGGTGGCATGCACTCTATAAAGTCACTCCTTCATTTGACTGAGGAACTTCTTGGAACTTGTCTTCATGGGTAAGAAGACAGTTGGGACCTCATATGGGGATCTCTTCTCTATTTACCCAGGGGATCTTGGAGTATAGAGAGACCATGAAGCCAGGGAGCCGAGGAGCCCTAGTTTCTAGAGACATGAGTGTGAGCCAGTGTATTGAGAATCAGTGTGTGAGAACTGGGGTGTGTACAGGTGTGTGTGTGTGTGTGTGTGTGTGTGTGTGTGTGTGTGTGTGTGTGTGTAGGGACAGTGGTTGGCTAGCCTCCTCTCCCAAGAATGGAGTTACAGCCACACATCTCTGTACCTGACTTTTTATGTGGGCGCTGAAGATCCAAACTCAGGTTCTAACTTTACCATCTTCCCAGCCTCAGAAAGCTTTGCTTTAAAAAATAATAATAATTATATTTATGTGTATAGGAATTTTACCTGCATGTAAGTCTCTGTACCTTGTGGGTACCTGGTGCCCTTGGAGACCAGAAGGGTTCAGATCCCTTGAAACTGAAGTTACAGATAGTTTTAAGCTGCCATGTGGGTGCTGGGAGTCAAACCTGGGCCCTCTGGAAAGACACAGTATTCTTTACCACTGAGCCACCTCTCTGGCCCCAAGCTTTGCTTTTTAACATTCTCAAATGACTGATTTTCCCAACCAGTAGACTCTACCCCCATCCACCTCAAGGTTGTCAGCCACAAATGAAGAACTGAAATGTAAGGCATAGGCTAGACTGGGCTCCCAGAACACAGCAAAACCACCTGATAGTTTATGACTGTGGGGGGCAGCCTGGTCCCCTCCCTTTGCCCCTCCCCCGCAGAACCCTCTCTTCTACCCAGTTTCCAGCTAGGAGCCAGATTCTGATCTGGGTTCAGTGGCTGGAGACCATATGATGAGATGGTGGGATGCTGGGTGGGCTGGAGAGCTGCAATCACTGGAATTTACATATAGATTTCCCAAGGTGGAACTGTCTGCTCTCCCTACTGGGGTGAAACCCTTCTTGATTTTTTTTTTTTTTTCTGATTATCCAGACCTTGCCTTAAAGAGGCAATGCTGCTCACTAGCTTTTTGAGTTGGGGGGAAGGGGGCCGGGGAGGGAGGGGTTAACCGCAGGAGGTAGTGGATTTATAGGGATCCCTTCCAAAAGCCAGGCTGCAGTTCACACACACCTAGAATGTGGAAAAAGCAGCCTTTCATTTTCTTCCCGCCACTGGCTCAGAAGCTCTGATTTCTGTTCACTCACCCTCCTCATTTTCATTTCCGTCTTATTTCTGCCCTTCTGGCTAATTTTGCATTTCTTGTGGAGGCTGGGCTGGGCTGGCCAGCCTAATGAGCCTCCTCGACTTGCCAGCAAATAAATGGTGTGCCATTAGCCGCCTGTTTAACGGCCATATTTCTTCCTTGGGATGAGGGCTCAATATCTCTCACATGAAATATGGCCTGAGGAGCCCTCTCCTCCCCAGTCCCCACCATGAAGTACTGAGCGATCACTCAGTGGTGGTTCCAGAGCTTGGCAGCTCGTGACAGCTGCTTTTTCTGACTCATCTCCTTGGGTTGGATGGAAATGGGAACCAGGCAGGTTTCAGTTTTCTCCAAGACTGATGTCTTCTCCATACCTTCCTTTTTCCCACTTTGATTTTCCATGAAGCTCAGTTCTCCAGCATCTTGATACCTTCCTTGTCTGTAGTCCTTGGTCTGTCCCCTCTGAGAGGCAAGGAAGGTCTGCGTGTTGGTGGCCTTCCCTGGCTGACTCTCGGGGTTCCCAGGGCTAGAAGAGAGGAGTGAATTGTGTCCAGGGTGTGGTTCTTTGGGGCCACCTCCTAAATCAAACCCCACTCCAAGCTGCCAATGAAAGCAGGTTATTCTTTGATTTCAAGTCAGATCTCCTGAACTCCAACCTGGAAGCCACCCTGGGGACCGACCACTCAGCAGTGATTCACTTCTTCATCATCCAGCTAGCCTCTGCGTCATGAGTCCTGCTTCACTTCTGGCTTGCTTATCACCAGGGTTCTTTAAAATGTGTCTATACTTTTGTTACATAGTTGAGCACCAGTGATGGAGAAGTGTCCCATCAACTAAAGCAACTAGCAACTCAATATAGCAGCCTCCGATATTATGGAATACAAAGCCCAAAGCAAACAGCAGAGAGTTGTTACTAACTAAGGCAGGGAGAACACAGGAGTTCCTTTCTGAACTGTGACGTCAGTGAGGAAAAAAGCATGGGGATTTATCTAGGGATCCCATACATACCCACATGGGAAAGCCAGTTAGGACATGGCATATTCCTGAGCACGCTCAGTTTGAGATTGGAGGTGGTGGTACATGCCTTTAATCCCAGATGTGGAAGGTAGGTAGATCTCTCTGAGTTCAAGACCAGTCTGGTCTACAGAGAGAGTTCTAGGACAGCCAGGGCTACATGGAGAAACACTGTTTCAAAAAACAAACAAAACAAAATGTGTATCACTAAGCGTGTGTGATGTTACATGGATGATGCTTAGCTGGGGGGGCATGGAGGCCATGTCGAAAGGTTAAACTGGTGGAGAAGAACATTCCCAACACCTTTTTCTTGTAAAGACAGAAGAGGAGCCAGGAATGGCGGTCCATATCTTTAATCTCATCATTTGGGAGGCAGAGGCAAGTGCATTTCTATGTATTCAAGGCTAGCCTGGTCTACAGAATGAGTTCCAGGACAGCCAGATCTACACAGAGAAACCCTGTCTCAAACAGAACAAAACAAAAATCAATCAGTCAAACAAACAAAACCCCTAAAAAGATGGAAGGAAAATGCTTTAGAAATATTTAGTTCCCTTTCCCCAAAATGGTTTTAGTTGCAGCCAAGGCAAGGACACCCTGAACTTGCCTTAATACAAGAGTTTGTCCTGTAAGGGTGCCTTCCTCACTCAGCCTCCACAGACCTAGGCTTTCTTCACCTCTCTTCAAAGATTAAGGAATCAAAATACAATATCCAGCTCTTCCTGTAAGAGGCTTGAGGTGACCTGTGAAGATGGTTCCTTACTCTCTTGACCCAGAAAACCCTACAAAATCAGGCAAATCAAGAGGATCAAATCTTCGGGTTCACTTTAAGAACACCCGTGAAACTGCCCAGGCCATCAAGGGTATGCATTTCCAAAAAGCCACCAAATATCTGAAAGATGTCACTTTAAAGAAGCAATGTGTGTCATTCTGGCAGTATAATGGTGGAGTTGGTAGGTGCGCCCAGGCCAAACAGTGGGGCTGGACACAGGGTAAGTGGCCAAAAAAGAGTGCTTTAAAATGCAGAGAGTAATGCCAAACTTAAGAGTTTAGATGTGGATTCTCTAGTCATTGAACACATCCAGGTGAACAAAGCACCTAAGATGGACTTACAGAGCTCATGGCCGGATTAACCCCTACATGAGCTCCCCCTGCCACATTGAGATGATCCTCACTGAAAAAAGAACAGATTGTTGCAAAGCCAGAAGAGGAGATTGCACAGAAGAAGAAGATATCCCAGAAGAAACTGAAGAAACAGAAGCTTATTGCACGGGAATAAATTCAGCATAAAATAAATGCAGATAAAAGTAAAGGTCGTTTGGTCATTTGTATAGGCATTGTCTCAGACTGCTTGTTATTAACCTTGATGGGAAGGGTGTGGTGATCTATTGTATATTTAATAAAATTGGTCTAGGGTATCAAAAAAATACAATATCCAAATAGTCACATTCTAAAGAAAGAAAAATCTGGGTTTGATGGTGCATGCTGGTAAACCCACCATTTGGAAGGCTGAGGCAGGAGGATTGCCTTTCTTCACTGGCACTCACCTGTCTAACACAAATGTGGTCACTTTTCAAAGAACCTTGTGAAGAGCAGGCCTTGTGTGAAGCAGAATTCACAGTAGAGAGCTGGTTGGATGGCAAACCTAGGATATGTAGAGAGATTCTGCTTCAAAAAGGAAGGGGGAGAAGGAGGAAGAAAAGGACAAAGAAGAGGAAGAGGAAGAAGAGGAGGAGGAAGAAAAAGAAGAGGAGGAGGGGAAGGGAAGTATCAAAACTTCAGTCCTGTGCCAAAAATAGAGCCAGGGCACAGTGTAAATTTCCACTCCTGGAGAGGTTGAGAGCATGAAACTGGTCCAGAACCATTTATTCTCATGAGCCTTGGCAGGAGCGGATATGAAATTGCTCTACAGAGACGGTTTTACAAACACAAACACACCTCACCCTTGCAGGGCAGGGGCAAACGTTTAATATAGACTCCCAGCCAGAAATACGACAAAGATGTGCATATCCATCATCCATTGTGAAAGAAGACAAAAGGAAAAACAGGCCTCCTGCTAACTGAAACTAACGGACACAGACATTCAAGCATGGCTTTACAACACTCACGTGTTTCTGTGAGCATGCGCAAGACGGGGAGGGGGTCAGAGGACAATCTGGAGTTGGTTCTCTTCCTTCTGCTTAGGCACCTTTACAGGCTGAAACATCACACCAGCTTCTAAGCATGGCTTGAAAGGGTACCTGAAATGATGTGGAAATCAAGAAAGGAACTGAAGTCATGAATAAAGAACAGAATGCTTTGAAACGAGAAAAACAAACACAAAAACCCAAAATGTAGTATTTAGTTTCTGGCCTGACCTTGCTCTGAGGTCTGAGCCTTGGCCTATAGCTCAGGTATATTGCTAGCTAGCTCTTACATCTTTTTTTTTTATATATGAGATTTATTTATTATGTGTACGGTATACAGAACAGGGCACCAGATGTCAACATAGATGGTTATGAGCCACCATGTGGTTGCTGGGAATTGAACTCAGGACCTCTGGAAGAACAGTCAGTGCTCTTAACCTCTGAGCCATCTCTCCAGCCCCCTAGCTCTTGCATCTTAACTCCGTCCATTTTCATTCATCTGTCTTGCCGTGTGGCCCATGGCTTACCATGTGTTACTTTTACATGTTGATTTTTGGGCAGCTGGATCACTTCTCCCCCCTTCTTTATCTACACTCGTATTTCCTGCCGGCTTCTAAGATGCCTTGCCATAGGCCAAAACAGTTCCTTTATTATCCAATGATAATTCACAGTGTACAGAAAGATATCCCACAGCACCAAAACCTAACAACAACAGCTAATAGTTAGTGTGATGAACAAAATCTAGAATTACTCAGAAAGAGAGTACCGAAGCCAGATTGTCCAATGAGACTGACTGTGGGCATGTGCATCTGTGGGGGTTGTATTGACTCTGAAAGTGGGAAGCCTCAGCCTACATGTGGGCAGAGCCATTCCCTAGGCTTGGCCTGGAATAAAGAAAGGACAAGGCTAACTGGGCTGAAGCATACACACATTCATTCTCTCTGCTTTTGACTGCAGATGTAACAGCGGTATCCCCCGCCTGGACTTCCCCACAGTGATGAACTGTAACCTGAGATGATGAGCCTTGAGTGGAGGAGACTGAGATAGACCCAGAAGGGAAATGTCTTCACTGAGCTGGGAATGTGGCTCACACCTGTGATCCCAGCACTTGGGAGGTGGAGGCAAGAGGATCAGAAATTCAAGGTCATCCTCAGCCACATAGTTTGAGTCAATGAAATCCTATCTTAAAAAAAAAAAAATTATCGGGGCTGGAGAGATGGCTCAGCGGTTAAGAGCACCGTCTGCTCTTCCAGAGGACCCGGGTTCAATTCCCAGCACCCACATGGCAGCTAACAACTGTCTGTAGTTCCAGTTCCAGGCAAAACACCAAGGCAAATAAATAAATAAAGTTAAAAAAAAGTTATCAAAACAGTGAGTTTATGAGACATCAAAGGATTAAAGAAATAGGAGAAATCATCCAAAATGCAGCTTAGAGACAAAAATATGAGCAATATGGGGCTGGAGAGATGGCTCAGTGGTTAGCAGCACTGGATGCTCTTCCAGGGGACCTGGGTTCAGTTCCCAGCATCCACATGGTAGCTCACAACTATCTATAACTCCATTTCCAAGAGATCTAGTGACATTTTTATGGCCTCTGTGGGAACCAGGAATGAATATAGGTCACAGACAGACATATATGCAGCCCAAACACCTGTACACATAAAATATTTTTTTAAAAAATGGGAATATACAAATATGTAAGTATGATAAAGAAATCTGAAAAACAGTTTTACGGCTACTCATATACCCTTGACCAAAGACCTCCTTTATTCGGGGAAGGTCGTCCTCTTTGACCAAGCACACAGCTTCAAGAGGGATGCACATGGAGCGGTGAGGGAGGAAGGGGACACCTGCCTAGCCAGTCAGCTCAGCCCAATCAACCCTGTCGATTTGCAGCCAGCTCACCCTCACATCCGCCATCTTTCTTAAATGTCCCAGGCCCACTGGCCTAGGTATGGTGCCACCCACAGTGGGTTTGACTCTCCCAGATGAGTCAGTAATTGAGAAAATGCTCCACAGACAAGTTGACAGTCCAGTCTGATGGTGGTGCTTCCTCTGTGAGATTTCCTCTTCCCAAGTATGTCACATTGACAACTAAGTTGAACCAACACAGAAAGGCTGGGCTGGAAAGATACACATGCCCCAGGCAAGATGCTACAGGACCTCAAGGGGTTACTGAAGTAAACGTGGGGCTGGTAAGGTGACCCCCCTTAAAGCCATGAGACACAGTCAACCTTTTCTCCTCATAGTGACCATCTGCGGTGTCTGTTCTGGTGACTCACACAGCCTACAGAGGGAGTCTCCATAAACAGCAGAGAATTCTCCTGGCAAAGCCTCCCTTCTACAGCCTGAATAATAAAGTGAGAAATTCACACACTTAGAAGCCTAAACGTGTATGTCTTAGTAGTTTGGAAGATGAATCATAATTTTAAAAACATCAAATATTTTGAAGTAAATGACAGTGAACAGAAGTGTATATCAAACAGGGTAAAATTAACACAGCAATCTTGAAATTTAAAACACTAGTTGGTCAGACACGGCGTCACGTGACTTTAATCCCAGCATTCAGGAGGCAGACAATCTCTATTAGACTAAGGACAGACTGGTCTATGTAGAGAGTTCCAGGCCAGCCAAGCTTAGAAAGTGAGACCCTGTTTCAGAAGTACATAAATTAAAAACAAAACCCCACTTACTGTACTGGCTGGTTTTGTATCAACTTACATAAGCTGGAGTCATCAGTGAGGAGGAAACCTCAGTTGAGGAAATGCCTCCCTCCATGAGATGCAGCTGTAAGGTATTTTTACTCAATGGGTACAAGTGGTGCCATCCCTGGAATGGTGGTCCTGGGTTCTATAAGAAAGCAAGCTGAGCCAGGAAGTAGCACCATCCATGGCCTCTGCATCAGCTCCTTCCTCCAGCTCCTGCACTGTTTGAGTTCCTGTCCTGACTTCCTTCAGTGATGAACAGCAATGTGGAAGTATAAACCAAATAAACCCTTTCCTCCCCAGTTTGCTTTTTGGTCATGGTGTATCGTCAAAGCAATAGAAACCTAAAGTAAAACAAATTGGTACCAGCATAGTGGGGATTGCCATGACAGACCTGACCATGTTTTGGGGAGGACTATGGAAGGATGTTGGCACTTTGGGCTAGAAGAGCCATTGAGTGTTATGAGCTCAGTGGGATGTTCTGCGGGAGCCTGGAAGAAAGGATGGAGAACAGAGCAGAGGATGGAGGCCTGTGGGATGAAGTTTCAAAGGGAAGCTGAAGGACCCGTTGGGGCTACTTGTTATTTTGAATAAAGATTCTGTGGTTCTGGTTATCTGGGGCTGAAAAATCAGCCACGATGAACAAGATACCAGAACTAGTTAAAGCAAATCTTGGCTTTGTTGAGACACTTGATGCTGGTCAGCTGGAGCTAAAAAATTAGCAATGATTAAGAAGAGACCAGCATTAAAAGGAGGCCAGAATCACTGAGGTGAAATCTTCTGGAAAGTTTTTCCTGAGAACACAGGAAAGCTGTGTCCCACAGGCGGCCAAGGTACCTCATTGTGGTAGCCAGAGTTGGTGAAGTGTCAGAGTTATCCAGGTGGTACTAGTTTTGAAGACAGGAAGGGATCATGGAGAGCAGCTGAGGCTTGGCACTGTGAGAGGCCAGGAGAGACCATTGGTGAAGGTGCAGCCTCAGTGGCAGCTGAAGGCCCAGCACTGAAGGGGTTATGCAAAGAAGTTGAGGCTTGGCACTGTGTGGAGGGCCTAAGAAAGACTATTGGTGAAAGTGCAGCCCAGTTACAGCAGAACCACAGAGTTTCGGAGATGCCAGCGCCATGGGATGATCACCAAGAACAGCAGCAGCCTTGGGATGGAGCTGGCTGGAACGGAGTAGACAAGCTGTGTGTGCTGCAGAGGGCAGAGCCAGAGAAGTGACCCAAGCCATTTGTAGGAGTCCAGAAGAGCTTGAGTGGATCCTAGACAACTGGACATGGAGTTATTTATACTGTTGTAGTTTGATTTTGCTTGGTTCAGCTGATGACTGTGCCCTGGTTCTTCTCTCTTGAAGAAGGTATTTAATTTTGATTTTAAAAGGAGCCCACGGCTGAAAGAAAGGCTTGAACTTTAAAAGGGAGATTTGATATTTTAAATAGATTGAAATTTTTAATGTGTTTACTAACAAGCAATAGTGAAAATTAGCGAAGTTCTCATCACCAGAAATGAGAGAAAACCAGAAATGTAGCAATAAAAGAAAGGAAAAAATTACATACAAAAGATAGAAATAAATAAAACAGAAAACAATCAGAAGTACTCAGGCGATGGTGATGGTTGTGGTGCATGCCTTTAATCCCAGCCCTAGGGGAATAAAAATTATGGAGAGCAGTAAACCAAGGGTGAAAATTATCAAGGAGTCATAAGTAGTCAGTGATTTTTTTTTCACAGTACCCAGGCCTTGCACATAATAGGCAAGCACTGTACCACTGAGCCACATCCCCAGCCTCTCAGAGTAGAATCCTTCAGAAAAATTTAAAAAAGCACTGTAAATATCTTGATATAAACATTTTTAAGCAGTTGAAATGGTCAAATGTATACATAATAGAAATGGTCAAAAATTGCAGCGAGAGAGATAATTTGATGGGTAAAGTGTTTACCTGAATTTAGTCCTTACAACCCAAGTTTAAAAACAAAAATGGCAGCCTATTGGTGTGTGCTTGTAACCCTAGCTCTGAGGAGGTGGAGGTAGAGTTTGCTCAGGAGTGCCTGTCTGGTCAGCCAGCCTGCTTGGTGCGTTCCAGGCCAATGAGAGACCCTGCCTCAATAAATAAGATGAGCAGCCAAGCTGTCCCCTGGTTCTCTCATCACAGGCATACATGCTTATATATACTTGTGCACACACATACAAAGAAGTTGACAAAGGCATTTCTACAAGTCAGGGAACATTAAAGTTGTTAACACAGTCAACTCTCAGAACCTGGGAGGCTCTAGGTCTGGCGGTAACAGGGCCAAACAGAGCTCAGCACCTCAGCTGGTACAAACTGGTCCATCAAAGTTTTCTGGGGAGGAGCGGGGTGAAGGTGGTGGTGGTGGTAATGGGGTGGGGGTGCTCCAACTCCAAATAAGGGTGGCATAACTTAAATACCAAAGACAGGCAAGAACAGTATGTACCCATGAGGAAAATACGAACACAAAGACACAGTCTCTGAATCAAAATGAACGAACCAAGCCCACCAAGTCTCTATGGAAACCCTTCATCCAAAATCCAAAGATAACCCAGAAATATAAAAACAGTTGACACCAAAATATCTGCTACAGTAATTTACCACAGTAAAGCGTCAAAGCAAGCTGAGTGTTGTTGCAAAAGCTCCAGGGAGGCTAAGGTACGAGAACTGCAAGTTCCAGGACGGTCTTACGTTTTGAAATTCTATTTCCCTCCCCTTCTCCAGCCTGATGACTCCCTCTCACCCGCCCACGAGACAGTTTATCTCAACTGTCAACTGGATGAGTTCTAGAATCTCCGGGGAGATGGGCCCCTGGGCATGCCTGTTGGGAATGATCTTGATTAGGTTAACTGAAACAGAACACCACCCACTGTGGGTGTCACCATTCTCTGGCCTTGGATCCTGGACTGTGTAAAAAGGAGATAGTGAGCTGAGCACCAACACTGCTCTCTTCCAGATTGTCCCCTCAAGATCCTGCTGCCAGTGTCACTTTCCCTGCTGTGAGAGCTGTACCTCAAACTGAGGGCCCAAATATACACTTTTGTCCAATATTCTGAGTGGCCTTTGGTTCCTAAATTTTTTAGAATTAGAAAGGGTGACTAAGATTCTGCCAGTGTGATGGTATGGAGCAGCTGACCATGAGGAATTAATTGATTATTAGGATGTATGTTACAGGTAAATTAAAGGCCCTGAGGCTGTGAAGTGTCTTAGTTGGTAGGTTCTTTGCCTAGTATGTGTGAAGCCCTGAGATGGACCCCATCCCATGAAGCAGGTATGGTGGCCCGTGCGTATATAAGCACTTGGGAGGTTGGAAGCTCAAGGTCAGCCTTGGCTACATGAGATACTGCCTTAGGTACAAATAAATAAATAAATAAATAAATAAATAAATAAATAAATAAATAAATAAATAAATATAGAGAGATGGCTCAGAAGCTAAGAGTACTCACTGCTCTTATGGAGGACCTGGGTTCCATTTCCAGCACCTACATAGCTTAAAAATGCCTAAAAGTTCCAGTTACAGGGGTCCAATGCTCTCTTACCACCAGGAGCTCGTGTATTCATGTAGACAGGGACACAGACACACTCGTAAAATAAAATATAAATACGTAAAAAAAGGAAGTTTTTTTTTTTTAAAGCAATTGAAAACTTTTCTTGGGGCTAGAGAGATGGCTCAGAGGTTAAGAGCACTGACTGTTCTTCTGGGGGTCCTGAGTTCAATTCCCAGCATCCACATGGTGGCTCACAACCATCTATGATGAGATCTAATACATACTCTTCTGTATACTGTATACATAATAAGTAAATCTTTAAAAAGAGAGACAGAGAGAACATATCAAAGAAAGTAGACTACACTCAGGAAGAGCTTTCAAAACTATTGCATTGGTCCAGTGAAGTGGCTGAGCAAGTAGAGACACCTGGCACCCTGAAGCCCATGTACATGGTAAAAGAGCCAGCTCTCAGTTACAAAATCCCAACCATTCCAATTTTACCAATAAAGACTTGGGAGTCAGATGCTGGGGTGAAAACCTGCTAGCTCAGACAGGCAGAGAAAGCACCTGGCTGACCTTCCTCCTCAGCCAACATCCCAACAAAAACCTCCCTCTTTCTTCTGCCCTCATGAACAAAAAACCTCTAATGGATGTCCCTCCCTTCTACTTCCTGTGTGTCTCTGCATCCTCCTGACTCTTACTCCACCAGTTTTTTCTTGCTCACTTCTTGTCAACTGGTTGCTTGCTCCGCCTCTTGACCTATGGTTGACTTTATTTAATCCTGTTTACAATATTCAAGCAGAAAGCTCTTGGATTAAGGGTGTGGGCAAGGGTTGAGCCACACCACAATTAGAAACAGCCGTAAATAAGGTTCATAAAGTGATCAACTATCCTGCAACACTCAAAGCTGTCATCTGACCTCTACAGTCGGACATCTTCCCCCACAACCAATCAATGTAAAAACAAAATAAAACAACAACAAAACAACTTAAAAGCTGAGCTGTGTGTGGTGGAACTGGGAGGGGCAAGTGATCTCTGAGTACAAGGCTATTCTAGTCTACAGCATGAGTAGCCTAGGACAACCAGGGCTACACAGAGACTCCCTGTCTCAATAAATAAAGACCTTTCATATTGTTCAGTAGTTACTTGATGGGTGGGTAAGAAATGACCCGGAAAGAGGATAGTAGGTAAATTGATAAGAAAATAGATGAAGAGATTCATGAATGGGTAGATGAAAATAAATGGAAGACCAACGGGTACGTGACAGAAGATGAATAGGTAGATGTGTAGATTGGTGGATGGAAAGGAAATTAGTGGGTAGCTGGAAGGTAGATGGATGTATGGATGATGTATTGATGATGAGTAGATGGGTAGATGGGTGGGTAGCTGGATGGGAGGATGGATGAACAGATGGATGATGAGTGGGTGGATGGATAGATGGATGGATAGATGGATGATGAGTGGGTGGATGGATGGATAGATGGATGATGAGTGGGTGGATGGATAGATGGATGGATAGATGGATGATGAGTGGGTGGATGGATGGATGGATAGATGGATGATGAGTGGATGGATGGATGGATGGATGGATAGATGGATAGATGAATGGATGAATGGATAGATTAATGGATGAATGATGGGTGAGTAGAGGGATGGGAGGATGGATGGGTGATAGGTGGATGGATGATACAGTAGATAAAAAAAAGACACTAATTTTATTTTTTGCCTGTCCTGGAGATAGGAAAAGGCTGAATGTTGGTTACTCTAGTCAGATGTTTCTATCCCACTAGAAACTCTCAAATACTTGGCAGTTGTTTTCCAAATAATTGACCCAGAGGCTTAATATTACTTACAAATGCTCAGTCAGTAGCTCAAGCTTATTACTAACTAGCTCTTATGCTTAAATTACCCATAATTCTTATCTATGTTTAGCCATGTGGCTTGGTACCTTTTCTCAGTCCACCATTTTCATCCTGCTTCCTCTTCATCTGGCTGGTTACAACTGCTCTGTTCTCCTTCTTCCCAGAATTCTAATCTGGTCATTCCTCTTATACTTCCTGCCTGGCTACTGGACAGTTAGTGTTTTATTAAACCAATATGAGTGACAAATCTCTACAGTGTACAAGAACATTATCCACTGCAGGTTACTGCTATAAAACAAGGCATTAATATAAAATTTGAAGTCAGGACCCACTTGACCTGAAGCCTGGCACCCAGCTTTGGTCCCAGGAGGAAACTGCCATTGAAAAGATAGTTTGTAACCCACAGTTTACAGAGAGAGGCGTGCTCACCGTGAATGGGAGTGGGGACACATTGGGAAGCAGTGAGTCACCAGACAGAACCGCAGACAAGCACCTTTCCTGGGGTTTCTGAAGGAATGATGGGTAAAGCCGGGGGAAGGAGGGTCTGGACTAGTGCTAAGTCACTTCTGCGTGCTGGGACATCATGGTGACCTGGGCACCTCAGCTGTCCTGTTCCTAGCCCTGGGGTGGCCAGGACGAGTAGATAGTGATTCAGGAGAGAATTGGGTGGGTACAGGCTCCGCTTGAGTTGTTCCTGATTAGGAATCATGCCCCAACAAGGGGCTCCTTTTTCAAGTTAGGGGACTCTGTGTGTGTATGTGTGTTAAAAATGAAGGAGGCAGAAGGCCACTGTAAAGTGAGCTAAGCAATCACGTGGTTCTCCAAGGTTCTCCAAGGTGAGTCTGGGTCTGGTATTTGTAGCCATAGGGCAGATTTTAAAGCATCCAGTTTGCAGACCCCAGACACGTGCTTGATCCAGTTATACTTCTGGTGTCCCCTCCCCTCCCCTCCCTTCCCCTCCCCTTCCCTCCCCTCCCGTCCCCTCCCGTCCCCTCCCCTCCCTTTCTTGTTTTAATTACTCTTTCTTGGTAAACAGCTGTTCCTTCTGGAACCTTGGGAGACAGAGATGAAATTAAAGTACCAGAAGCAAGAGTTTATTTGTGTGTGTGTGTGTGTGTGTGTGTACCCTACTTTTAGTACCCAAGGCCCATCAGAGCCTCTCTGAGCCCCAGGCTCTCAGCCATCACCTACTTTGTCAGGCAGAAGGAGTCTGGAAGAGAGGCTCATGCATACCCTTGGCAAGCATTCTCCCTCTGAGCTGCAGCCTTGCTCACTCCATGGAATAGTCTGGAAGCCATGGCTTTAGACTATTCAAACACCAGTCCAGCTGTTCCATTCTCCACCAGGAGAGATGCTCCGAGCTAGACACTGGATAGCTGCCCACAGCCCACAGCACCAGAACAGCAGACAGACCTGGCCTCTCCAGGCACATCTGTATGAGGAGCTGCCTGGAGCCAAACTGAATCAGGAAGGGTTCCACTGCCCATCCCAAGCCCCCTCTGCATCTTGGTTTCAGTCTCCTCAGGACTGGGACCCAGCCTCTGTTGCTGGGGAAACACTGTGTTGAGGGGCACTGATACTCAGCAGGCACCATTAGAGATCCCAGCTGTAAACTAACAGAGTTCTTGTGCTAGACTGCTGTGCTCCAAATGTGAAACGTCCCCCGAAAGCATTGTGTGTTGTTCAGTACCCAGCAGACAGTGCTGTTTGGGAAGGTGGCTGATGTTTTAGGAGTTGGAGCAGGGGGCATTGAAGATTATACCTGGTCCCCATTTCTTTGTGACATCTCTGACTCTTATCTGCCCTGAGATATGTGGTCTCTGTCACAGGCTGTATGGTTTCCCTGAGGAGATGTGAAAAAGAGTCTAACCAACAGACCAAAGCAATCATTCCTAAAGGATTGAAAATACCCAGGCTTGGGCTGGAGAGATGGCTCAGTGGTTAAGAGCACTGACTGTTCTTCTGGAGGACCTGAGTTCAATTCTCAGCATCCACATGGCAGCTAACAACTGTCTGTAATTCCAAGATCTGACACTCTTACACAGCTATACATGCAGGCAAAACACCAATTCACATAAAATAAAAATAAATATTTTTTTTAAAAAAAGAAAGAAAATACCCAGGCTTGGACCAATCTGTTAGGTGATGGTCACTGGGACCAAGAAATCAAGCTAATTGTTGTCAGGGCCAGGGGACTGGCTGCTGGTGACTAGACTGAGTTGAAGTTCTGGCCATGGACACCGGGCCATTTGGAAGCTAGGGCTCTTGTGGCCCCTTGGTGTGGGGGTAGCGGGTTTTCTGAACCCCAAGAACAGGCTACTCCTTTGAGCTAGAATTAAACCAACAAGCTGATGATGGTCCGCAGACGGAGAAGAACATGGAAGGAGGGTTAAGCCGACCTGCTTATTGGGAGGCCTTACAGAGCATGACTGTTCAAGAGCTTCAACACATATCCAGACTCACACAACAGCGCTTGCTTTCAGGGTTGCTTTGGCAGACATTGTCTCCCATCCCACCCCCATCTCCTCCCATGCTTTCTCCTGGGGACAACTCTTACCTACCCTTGCCTGTTATTTGCCTGCTCTGGCTCGTGGTCCCTCATGTTTGGTGAAGGACTAGGTGCCCTCTAGTGGACTGTACTCAGAGGCCCCGGACGAGCTGCTCAAGTGTGTGTTAATCATGAATTGCTTATGGCTGACTGGACACTTGCAGAGTGAATCCAGGGCTCCTGCTAGGAGGTCTCCACGTGCCCAGAAACCAGCTTCTGTTTCTCATAGCAGCTGCTGTCTGGGTGCTAGTTGGTTAAGGAAGTCTTAGGCCAGTCCCTGCCTGGGGCACCACATGTCCTGATGCCAATGCACACTCTCCTCTGGGATGAACATTCTGGAAAATGTAGATAGAGAAGAAAAGAATTCAACCAACTTGAGACCCAGCTAAGAAAATTCTGATACTGCAGTAAAAGGATTTTAAAAATTAAAGTATGAGCTGAGAGTACAGCCCATCTGGCAGGGTGCTGCGTAGCATGCATAAGGCCCTGGATTCAATTCCCAAGGCGTAGACCAGGTGGGGTGCTGTGCACCTATAATTCCTGTGCTCAGGGGGTAGAGGCAGGAGGTTCAGAAGCTCAAGGTACTTCTTAGTTCATTGGGAATTTGAGGCAAGCCTGGGCTATATGAGAATCACACATAAACACACAATCTAAATATGTAGACAATGAGCAAACACAAGCATGTTTAGATTAAATATATATTACATACTTAGTTTCATGCCAGGAGTTTGCAGCTACCAGCACCACTTATTTTTAAAGTATGTAAATGTGTATCATCCTAAATCACAGGCATCTCAAGTATGGTAAAGGCACAGAGCAATCAGTGCTAATTAGGTTCTTATCTTGGTTAATGAAAATATAGATCAGATTTACCGAGAAGTCTGGAAGTAGGGTCCTGCATGCAGACAAGGCTGAGCCTGTCTTCAGCCCACAGAAGCCTCTAGAACCTGCCCTGTGGGTGGCTTCCAAGCTGATTCCAGTTTCAGTATCCACAACCTCACCTCCCATGCTCTCTGGGATTGGTTCCCTGTGTTTGGGCCCAGTGATGTTCCAGAAACCAGCCTCGGGACCTGAGTCCATGGCTCACCATATTCTACCTCCCCACAGGCCATGTGCTCTGGGCCTCGTCTTCCCTGAATGGATTCAGTCTTCAGGGCAATGTCCTGCACGGGAGGAGCAAGTTCCTCTCCAGCCACATGCCAGAGCTGCTGGGAGATGGGTCAGGGTCAAGGGACTGGGGTAGTCACACCACAGTCCCACAGACTAGGTGGTGTGACACATCAGAAGGTCAGAGTCTGTCTGGCCAGACCCACAGACCGCCTCTCCTTTCCCATCCTCAGGGAGCTGAAGTGCCTTGGTAGCTCACCGGGACCTCTTTTATGAGGGTGCTCATTCCTCTCACAGAGTGCTGCTGCCCTTTGCCCTAGTCACCTCCCAAAGTCTCATATCCCAATTCTATTCCCTTGGATCTTAGTTTCACCATCCTGAAGGTCTAGTGGTTATGCTGGTGAATGCTGGTCTAACACAAAGTGATTACAATGTTTATTGCCAAAGAGTCGTGGTGAACACCCCTTCAGATTGTCAAGGTTTTCTCTCACTAATGCCCAAGCTGGCTGATCCAGGGTGTGCTGTGGTGACTCTCCTAGGCAGAATGACAAACTTTACAGCAGCTGCCTGGAGCACTGGCTCACACAGGCCTTCTTGCATTCACCCTCTGCCTCAGGCAGCCCAGACAAGCATTGGAGGCTTGCCTGCAGGAGGCTAAACCCCATCTGTCTTTCTGAGGATGCCACCTTCAGACTGCCACTTGAGGGGACATTCAGATGCCCGAGGAGGCCTGGGGAACTGACACAGTAGGATGCCTCAGGCTCAGACTGTGGCTCTGCCCTTGGTCAGCTGGGAGACCTGCTCCACTCACCCTGCATGAAGCTTCAGAGGCCTTCAGTATGAAAAGGCCGGAGTGACATTTCTTAACAGACAAAACAAATGTTGTGTGTCCTCCACTAAAGCCTCTGGGCAGAAGCCACAGCTACTGTTACCGTGTGCTCCTGTTACTGAAGTCACCAGTGGGTCTTCAGCAGAAGCAGTGCCAGTGGGGTGAATGCATAATGAGAAATGAAGAAAGCAATAAGAGTGAACGAATGGGGTCGTGTTAATAAGTGATGAAGGGATGAATAATGAATGACTATAACCATCATTTGGATACAGCTTCCTAGGGCCAGGAACCATTCTAAGAAATTTACCATTTATTTATTTATTATACATACATTTAAAGATTTATCTTAGTATTTTTATTTGCGTCTATGCACACAGTGCCTGTGGAGGTCGGAAGAGGGCATCACATCCCTGTGATTGTGAACCCACTCACCTGAGTGCTAGGACCTGAACTTGGATTCGGTAGAACAGCAAGTGCTCTGAACTGATAAACCATCTCAATAGCCCTGGTTACATAGATAGATAGATAGATAGATAGATAGATAGATAGATAGATAGATAGACAGATAGATACAGGGTCTCACATAGCCCAGGCTGGCCTTGAACTCATTATGTAGCCAAGGATTACTTTGTATTTCTGGTCCTCCTGCTTGTACCTCCCGAGATTACAGATGTGTGTGGCCACATCTGGTCCATGCAGTGCTGGGTGTGCAAGGCAAGCACTCTAGCAAATGAACTCTGCTCCCAGGCCTGAAATTCACCATATTGATTCAACAAATGTTTACAATTTCTTGTGAAAAGAGTTCTATGTAACATACACTTCGCACACAGAGAACACTGAGGGCCCAGGCAGTTTCTCAAGGTTCCACAGCCCATAGGTGGCAGAAACCAGGACCTAACCCAAGCTCTCAGCTCAGGGCTGTTAGCTAGCATGTTCTACAACTCTTGAACATTCAGATCAAGCTCTTTCTCTTTGTAGACAAAGGGGGGAAGTGGGGACTGAGGTAATGGAGAGGAGGAGCAATCAGATAGGTCATCCACTGAGTATGGAAGAGACTCACAGTCCTGTCACTTAGAAGTAAATTGTAAAATGTAAAGAAGGTGTTATTATGCTCCTGGCATCTGGAGTCCCTGACAGTTCACAAGGGACAGAGAGAAATGAAGACAGCCAGCCAAGCCTGGAAACTTCAGTCATTGGCTATCAGTTTGCTCTCCATGGAGTCCCAGTAATCCTCAAGAGTCTACACCTGGAAATGTGACAGCACCTTCCTATGGGCTCTCCAGGTGGTTGCCCAAGCAGGAACCAGGGCTGGCAGGTGGTTTCCATAATCAACTCTAAATTAGATTAATTGGGGCCAAGGTCTGTCTTCCTTAAAGTAAAAGATTGAATTCCAGACTGACTGGTTAAAAGAGCTTTGAAACTGCACACAGATGACAAGGCAGGGTCTATCTAGTCTAATGTCATCTGCTTTCAGAATGAATAGAAGGGGACAGTTTGCAATCAGACTGTTCATCGGGTATGAATGCAGCCCTTGGAAAGGGGACAGGGAAGTCACCAGCCCAAGCCCTAACAAATCTGCTATCTTCCCCTGGACACAGTCTTCTCTGCCCGTGGTCACCTCTCAGCCACATCTTATGACCCAGGCCTGATGTCACTTCCCACCATCCTGTGCAATTGCCTCTTCTCTGAAACCGTAGAATTTACTATGGCAACATTATGTTGCCTCATAGGAGAAGGAATCCCAGCTCCCTTAACTGAGCACTTCCCAGGACCAGTACCCAGGCACATGGCACGGGCACCAGCTCTGTGCAGATAGCATAAGACTTCTAGAATTCAGGCTAGGGAGATGGCTCTGAGGGTGAGGCATCTGCTGAATTTGGGTCCTCAGCACCCAAAGAGAAATCCTGTGCCTGCAACCCACCCTTGAGTGAAGGGCAGAGACAAGAGAAGCCAGGACCTCACTGGCTAGCTGAAATGAAGAGTCCTAGGTTTGATGAGAGACTGTTCCAATAAAGATGAAGAAACAATTGGGAAAGGTATCTGACATCAACCTCTGGCCTCCATAGACACACATATCCAAACTTGTAAACACATGTATTCACAGGAACACATCCATACACACCCCCTCCACACAAACACACACAAGAAAGTTGTGTGCCTCAGAGCTAACTATAAACCAGAGAGACCCAGGGATGGCCTCAGAACCACTGTCATTCTATAACAATGAAAGTGTAAACATCATGCCAAGGTCTTTGCAGGAGCCATTGATGAGATATGAAAACCCATCACTGCTTTGATGATAGCAGTTTTGCAGTGTTTGTAATAGAAGGGATCCATAGATGTCAGGTAGAGACTGGTAAAGGAGCTGCCTCTCCCATCCCACCCCATCCACATTCATGGAATTCCTAAACTCTATCCAAAAGAACCTCTGTGTGGATGCTGCTTTTATCTGTCAGATTGGGCCACATTGAAAGGGCATCATCGAGGCTGTAGGACACACTTCCTGCCGCACCAGTTCAGTGTGTCACAGGAGCACCTGGGCCATTGAGTAGTGTCTTTTCAGGGCCATTTGCTTGACCAAGAATTTTTTCCCCCATCATGTCTGCAACCTATAATGTAACTACACCAGCTCTCTCAGGAATAATGAATTATGGCTAGTTGTTGCAGTGGTACAGGGAAAAAAACATAAATGATAAAATATTGGGAAGAATATGCAGAAGTTGGAGAGATGGCTTGATGGTTAAAAGTACCAGCTGCTCTTGCAGAGATCTGGATTTAGTTCCCAACACCTGAATGGCAGCTCACAACTATCTGTAGTTCCAGTTAGAGAGGATCCACCTCCCTCTTCTGGCCTCTGTGGGTACTGCACACACAAGGTGCACATAAACACACAGATGCTCCAACAATAATTTAAAATCTGGACATGATGATACATGCTTTCTATCCCAGCACTTGGGAGGCAGAAGCAGGCAGATCTGTATGAGTTTGAGGCCAATCTGGTCTATATAGTGAGTTATAGGCCAGTCATAGCTACATAGCGAGATTCTGTCTCAAACAAAGCAAAACACAAAGATGTGGAAGACTGGTTAAATAAATGACAGCTGTTCATACAGTGAAATCTAGAAAGCTCTTTAGGGATGTGCCAGGAGAAAACAGCAGGAGCTGAATGTGTTTGTAAACTTCATTTGTGTGTATTCAGGCAAGAAAATTCTCTCTCTCTCTCTCTCTCTCTCTCTCTCTCTCTCACACACACACACACACACACACACACACACACACACACACATGGGGGAGGGCATGGGGGAAGAAAATAGAGAGAAAGAGAGAGAGCATCCTAGAAAAGCATTTAGGAGATAGGGAGGATCGGCTTGTGACTGAAGGCTGAGGCGCCAGGAAGCCACTGTGCGAACCTCCTCCTGGAATCTTGCCCTGTGAGCTCCCCACCCTTGTGGTGGGATTTGGAATTGGTGGGCTTGCAATGTGTTCCTGTGTTCTCTCTCTCTCTCTCTCTCTCTCTCTCTCTCTCTCTCTCTCTCTCTCTCTCTCTCTCGGTAAAGCCAGTCAGCTGCCAGGGACGGCCTGCATGGTAGAGACCTGAGGACCCTGCCAATACCCATGGAGGGAAGCACCATAGTGGGTACCCAGCTCACTAACTCCTCCAGACCACTGAACCCTGAGGCCCAAGTAGCTTGAGGATGCGCTGTGCCACTTCAGAATGGCTTCACCGTGGCTGACCGTGTCCCTCAAGGATGGTTTGGTCATGATGGCAGTCATACAGACCAGTGGTGCCTTGGTGCACCAGTGCCTCTGTGGATCCGTGCTGACAGCAGCCAGGGGCCCAGGCCCGGGGAAAAGGTGAATGACTGCTTGCTACCCACAATGGCCCAGCCAAGCTTTCCTTAGCAGCCCTCGAGAGACAGCCTTAGCCCTAGCCAGCTGTGGCCCCAGGGTAAGTGTGTATGACTCACAAGGCAGAGTAGGCTTACAGGGAGAGCAATGTATGCTTGCCTGCCCTCATTGCTGGTTTTAGAGGCTGACACAGGAACATTGCTAGGTGACCATATTTTCTTTTTTTTCTTTTTTTTTTTTTTTTTTTAAACTTTATTTATTTATTTATTTGCCTTGGTGTTTGCCTGGAACTGGAACTACAGACAGTTGTTAGCTGCCATGTGGGTGCTGGGATTTGAACCCGGGTCCTCTTGAAGAGCAGACGGTGCTCTTAACCGCTGAGCCATCTCTCCAGCCCCTAGGTGACCATATTTTCAAAGCTCAAGTTGAGACAGATGGATTGCCTGAAGGTGTTTTCTCAATTTAACCACTTGCCCAGCAAAGAGCATATGTCAATTCCTGCTGGATTGTCCATGAACCCCTTTTAATAAGTGGAGCGAAGCTGGCGGTGGTGGAGCATGCCTTTAATCCCAGCACTCTGGAGGCAGAGATGGGTGGATCTCTGAGAGTTCGAAGCCAGCCTGATCTACAGAGTGAGTTCCAGGATAGCCAGGGCTGTTACACAGAGAAAACCTGTCTAAAAAAAAAAAAAAGGCTGGGGATGTGACTCAATCTAGCATGCATGAACTCAATCCTGGCACCAGAGAAACTGGATGTGATGGAGTGATCCTACAATCCCAGCACTAGAGAGATGGAGGATGAGATGTCCAAGCAGACAGCCATAGCTACATAGCAAGGCTAAGGCTCATGAGCTCATGAGCTCTGTCTGGGGAAGAGGTGAGGAGCAGAGCTATGTCTCTGCCACCCGGGATGCCACCACCTGCATGGAGGGATGGTTTGGCAGAAGAGGTGAGTGCAGATCCTAAAGGGAGCCCCATGGGGATCTCCGGAGGGATGATGTCACCTCCAGAGCTACCCCAGGACATCACTGCAAGCCTGATTTGGGGCCAGTCAAGAACTGAACGGCTTCAGCTGGTGAAGTATGGGGAACTATCTGAAACTGGGCAGCTGGATCTTTACCCCAAGCCACCACCCTTGGAGGGGGACCTGAGAGGAGATGGGGTTTACCCTAGAGTTCAAAGGGGGCACCCACACACAAGATCCTACTGTGGCTGGCACAGGGCCTCCTGTCTCTGCCATGGTGCTGTACAGAGGCAGCGGTGGCAGCAGAATGCCCTTCCCACACAGCATTGTCAGATGCAGCCACAGTGTCCTGGGTCATTAGTACAAAAACACAGGCTTTCAACATTTTCTTCCCTATTCCCACAGCCACAGACCTGAAAACATTCTCCTCTTCTCTCTCATACATTTTTATTTATTTTATGTGTATGAGTGTTTGCTGCCTCTAGCTCTGCATTCTCTGTTCATGGTTCCCTCCTGAGGAGGGTCAGGCTCCGCCACGTTAACCTGAATTTTGCACAGAGAGAGAAGACAGTGACTTGGACAAGGCCACACAGCTCCTGAGCAGTGGCAAGATTCAAACACAGGCTCATAGGACTCAGTACTGGTCTGCGTTCCCTGCTTTGCACCGAGGTCTTCTTCCTCTGCAAACATCTACTCCCTCTGCCCCTGCCTCTGCCTCTGCCCCTGCCCCTGCCTCTGCTTCTGCCCCTGCCTGGAGTGGGACCAGTCTCTTCTCTGTCCCACTGTTATTCTCTAGCATGTCCCACTATCTTGGATTACCATGTCACTTCCCAACCAGTCTCCTTCTTTAGTGATGTGTAAATACCGTGGGACCCTCTTGCTTCCCCCCCCACCCCACGGCTAGAATTATAGACACCACAGCTGCCTTCTTACCTGCGTCTGGGGATCAAACTCCAGCATTTTACAGACTGAGCCATCTCTCTGCTCCTCCACCCATGATCACAGAATGCCACAGGCTCTTCTTTGGGTGGTGTGTACCCATCAGGGCTCTCCAGGGGCTAAGTGTATATCCTGCGGGCTCTGTATAGTCCGGCCCATTATTTCTGAACCCCACACCCACTCCATCTCAGGCTCCCCTCAGCTACTCCATCCTGCCTTGCTCTCGCCTCAGGGCCTTTGCAAGGGCTGTTCCTTTTACCTGAAGCCTGAGAGACTCCTCAGCTTGTACACCTTCCTAGCCTTTTCTGAAGCTAACTGACTTCTGCCTGCCTCATTCTTGCTAATGTCTGCACATCTCATGATCCTCTCTGTGTGGTGTCACCTGTGAGGACAGAGGGCTCAGTGTCTCACTAACAGCTGACAGGACCCTCAGTCCTCAGACCACATCTGTAAACACTGGCTATATGAAAAACTTGTTCCCACTTCACAAGAGACTCCCTTATGATTAAACCCCTTTTACAGATGATAACACAAAGGCCCAGAGAGGCTCAGTACCTAGCTGACGGTTACAAAGCAAGAAAAGACAGACTGGGAATAAGACTAGGCTTCTCCTCCCAAGAAAGACTGCTCCACGTTCTGGTGGGGGTCCTACCGCTCTGGCCTGACACTGCCCAACACAGCAGAGCAGCGTCTCTGTGTGATATTAGCAAATCCTCTTTGCTTCAACGTGCTTTGGCTTAGAGGATGTGGTAAGAACAGAGCAGAGGCAGGCCAGCTTAAGCCCCAGCAGTCACTTTCTCTTTGGATGGTGTTTCCCACATTGACAGCCCAGGCTGGGCATGGGGAGGGTGACAGAGGCATGGAGCCTAGCTATAGCTGCCCTGGACCAGCCATCCATTCCCATCCCTTGCCACCTGAAAATGAAAACATGCAAGAGCCCAACTGAGCCTTGCCAAGCTAGGGTCTCCCTAGGGACAAAAGAGGCTAGGAGCAGATGGACAATGTGTTAGGAGCCCAAGGGAGGGAATAGTCCAGCAGCGTCAGGCTGGAGGTGCA